>PVIU01020576.1:0-33670 GCA_004026605.1 Ondatra zibethicus
CAAACCCATGTCAAATCTGGTCCCAGGCCAATGAGATGGCTCACTGGGTAAAGGTGCTTTTGCCAAGCCTATTGGCTTGAGTTTTATCCCTTGGACCCACCTAGTGAAGGGAAAGAACTGAGCCCCACAAATTATTCTCTGCCTCACACACACACACACACACACACACACACACACACACACACACACACACACACACTAAAATAAAAACCTTTTTTTAAAAATGAAAAGTGGTTCTGGCCGTGTGTGCATGTAACCTCAGTCTGCGGAGGGAAGCCACGATGCAACCCCTGGGGCTTGCTGGCCAGCCTGCCTGGTTGAAAATGGCTCGCTTCAGGTTCAGGGACCGACTCTGTCTCAAGGGAGTAAGACAGAGAGTGACTGATAGAGAAGATGCCCAGTGTCTGCCTCCAGCTTGTGCACATGCCCAGCACCTGCACAGATAACACGTGTGTGTGTGTGTGTGTGTGTGTGTGTGTACACGTGCGCGTGCTTGTGTGTATGTCTGGTTTTATCCGGTCTAAGGCTCCTGGGATTTATCCATGATGTCCTGTCCCATTTTGTTGATGGTTAATATTGCACCCTGCAGCTTTGGGGCAATTTGTATTTTAACAATTGGCTGTTAAATGTTTACTTTATGTGCTTTATGATCTGTTCTTGATAGCTGTCGGGTCTGGGGCCTTTCCATGGACGGACATCAGAAGTGGATGTCAGGGCTACAGCAGGAGAAAGAGAGCTCTCTTCACGGTCAGTCACACATAATAGCCGAGAGCAAGGAGGTGGGTGGCCACGACAGCCAA
Source organism: Ondatra zibethicus (assembly GCA_004026605.1). Taxonomy (NCBI): domain Eukaryota; kingdom Metazoa; phylum Chordata; class Mammalia; order Rodentia; family Cricetidae; genus Ondatra; species Ondatra zibethicus. Next base: position 801 of record PVIU01020576.1, read on the forward strand.
ATCACCAAGAGCCAAGACCAGCCAACCTGCTGATCATAGGAGAAGCAGTATGTTTGGAGTTTTGTGAAACACACTCTCAACAAACTCATCCAAATGCCTCTGGGGTGTCCTCATTGTTACATGTGTGTGATGGTTAACTTGACACAGTCTAGAACTGCCTGGGAAGGGAGTCTCAGGGAGGAACTGTCAAGATTAGGATAACCTGTGGCCAACTCAGGGAGCCAAGGGGAAATGATTTTGATTACCTTAACTGAGGCCAGAATACTTACTTTCCCTCTGAGGATGGCCCCATTCCCTAAGCAGAGGATCCTGGATCATAACGGAATGCAGAGAGCCAGCGGGGTGCAAGCATGCATGCATGAATCCGTTCCTTTCTGCTTCTTCTCTTTCTTTAATAATTTATTTTTGTTTTGCCTGCATGTGTGTCTGTGTGAGGGTGTCAGAAGCACGCCAACTGGAGTTACAGACAGGTGTGAGCTGCCATGTGGGTGCTGGGAATTGAACCCTGGTCCTCTGGAAGAGTAGCTAGTACTCGTAACCACTGAGCCCTTCTTTCTGCTTCTTAACTGTGGATGCACCCTGAGCAGATGTCTCAAGCTCCTGCCGCTGTGACTCCCTGAATTGAATTGTAACCTGGAACTCTGAGCCGAAATGATCTCCTCTTCCCCATGTCACTTTTGTCAAGGTATCTATCACAGCCACAAGAGACAAATCAAGACAGCATGCAGCTCTGTTTGTGTCTTGTTTGTTCCACCTGAATGGGGCCTGGCCAAAAAAAAAAAAAAATTTTTTTTGCTTCACTTTGCTATGATCCTTTCTAGGAATGTGAATAATTGAATTAGGAATTACAGGGAATGGTGGTGCACACTTCTAATCCTAGCACTCAGGACACAGAGGCAGGAGGATCTCTGTGAGTTTAAGGCCAGCCAGGTCTGCAACGTGAGTTCTGGGCCACCCAAGGTGAGACCCTGTCTCCAGAGAAAAAAGAAAAGAAAAAGAAAGTGCAGACTGCACCCTTTATCACAAATCCTAATTTAATATTTTCCCCAATAAAGTCAGAGAAGTGCATATTCCACACTGCCTTCATTTGTTTTATTCCAGAAATTCTTTTTATCTGAAATGTTTTCTGACTTTGAAGTTCTTAGGAATTGCTTTTTGGCACAGTTTGTCTGCTTTGTCCCACGTGGTCTCGGAAACCTCATCATTTCACTCAGTGGTGATCGTTTTTGGCTTTTTCAAGACAAAGAAAACGCCTATGGTTTCACTTTGAAGCTTGCTAGAGAAAAATTCCTGGGACCCTTATCATGCGGTAAGGAAATTTGAAACAAAAGATAATTTGGATTTGGAAATGGTGCCTGTATTTGGCTCCTCTGTCACCCACAGGATGTGAAAAGTCATTGTGGCAGCTTCCTGTAGCCTAGTGACACGTGAAGTGGTCCCTTTGCGGCTGATGATGACGAAGGCGGCCTCCTGCGGCATACAGGAAAGAGCTCCCTGCTGCCTGGCTCACACTTCAGCCTCGTCTGTCTCCAGAGGTTTGGAAATGCTTTCCTCGGTCCAGCTAGGAGCAGGGCTGAGAGCAGGTTTGTCTTCTTTCCCTCCCCAAAGTCATCATTATCACAACTGAAAGATGTACAGGAACTCCCCAAGCCACCTGCTTACCACTTAGTGTTGCTCTGTGAGCATCGTCAATGACCTAATAAAGGGCTGTTTTCAAATCGATTGTGCTTTACTGGTTGATTTTTTCCTTAATGATTTTTTTTTCTTCCTTTGGTGCTAAGATTTGCCCTCAGACCCTTCTCCTCATGCACACTAGGCAAGTACTGCACCATGGAGTCATACCCCCAGCTTGGTATATTTCCATGACCTGTGCTAGAGGATGGACCATACCAACATTTGTGAACCCAGGAACCTCTCTCTAGTTAAACATCCCCAACGATGGCATCTTGGAAGTCTCATTGCCTTCTTAAACCTGCTCCTGTGGCTGAGTTCCAGGGTCAGCCAGTAGCCAGGCCTAGGAGGTGGGGCAGGGCTGTGCTGAGTGGGCTGGCTCAGGATTTACTCTCCATCTGTGCCAGACAGTAGGGACACTGAGCACAAGAGGGCCTTGGGTGCGAATCAGATCCCCACAGTTGCAGGGGAGAACTTGGCCCAGGACCCACCAGAGAAGAGTCAGAGCCAGAGCCTTGGGTGGTCCCAGCAGTTCCACTGCACCGCCCCCCCAAAGCACAGCGCTGGTCCTGGAGCACAGGGAGGCCCAATTAGTCTGTCAGCTGGACGTGGATGGGCCTTGGGGATGATGAGAACCCCAGGGGACAAAGGGAAGCAGATGGGTGGCCAGTTGAGGGAGGGGTTCCTGAAGTTAGAGGGCAGTCTACTGTGGGAGCCACAGAAAGATATCATTCACAGTTGAAAGGAAATGCGTGGTGTGTGTGTGTGCGCGCATGCATGTGCTCTCTCTCTGTCTCTGTCTCTCTGTCTCTCTCTCTCTCTCTTGCAAGGGGGTGGGGGGGCAAGTGGGAGAGAGCAAAGCCTGGTAGTCTGTGTGGCACATACCTGTCACTCCAGCACCTGGGTGACTGAAGCAAGATGCTTCCCCAGTTCGAAGCCAGAAGTTATATAATGTGACCTTGTCAGAGAGAAAAAAAGGCAGAAAAGGGAGGGAAAAAATATTTCCTAAACATTATTTTAGGAGACGTGGTTTGAATTTCAAAATGATTTGGAGAAAGGGTGGGAATGTGGAAGCCCACACGGAGGTGATGATGCAACTGCCCAAAGTAAGTGAGCCAAACAAGTGCCTGCTGGGAGGAGCAGGCCCTAAGGGGTGCCCGGAGCTCAGAGCAGCAGCAAGGCGAGCATCCTAGAAGGGAAAAAGCAAATGGAGGAGAAGCCATCGTTGTTTAAGTGGGAAGGAAAAGTTTCCGTGGTTTGAAGAACGCCCTGGGCTTTGGAGATTGGAAGGCTTACTGGTTTCCAGGCAGAAATGATGGAAAAAAGACTCAGAACTAAGCAACGCCAGAGAAGAGCCTGAAATTCCATGATTAAAGGAAAAGTTCACATAAGTGTCCCAGCGGAGAGAACAAGTCGCAAAGAATGGGGGTAGGAGGAGTGTCAGACCAAAATCCTACATCTCCTTGCAGGGCAGCCTTCTGTGTGAGGTTCAGTCCACAGAGTGCCGGCTCTGCAAGGGCAAGAACCTGAGTTGGAGCCACAGCCCCAAGTGTAAAACACTGAGCATGGTGGCCCTCGCTTATCATTCAGCGCCAGAGACAGCAAGTGGACAGTCAGCATAGCCTACTTGGTGAGCTCCAGGCCACTGAGAGATCCTAACTCAAAAAACAATAACAAGATGGGCAGCATCTGAGGAATGGCGGCTGAGGTTGGCCTCCAGCATAGCAGACCTGTGCATCTGCGCACAAACAAGAAGGAAGGGAAGGAGAGAGGGAGGGGGCTAAGCCACCAAAACGTGTCTAACCGGCTCCACGTGATGAAGAACAGTGAGCTGGCGCCGTGGCTTGGCCGTCCCCTGAGAAACTTACATTGAGCTTAACCTGGTGGCACAGGCCTATAATCTAAGAGAATTTAGAAGCTGAGGCTGGAGGATAGCAAGTTTAAAGTCAGCCTGGGCTATAAGGGCCAACCTGGAACAATTTGATGAGATGTTGTCTCAAGAAGAACAAAACAAAACAAGCAAACGGCAATAATCAGAAACAAATGAGGGCTGGGGATAGAGCTTACCTAGCTTGTCGGAGGCCCTTGGTTCAATGTGAAGTATGGGGATCCTCGCTCTGAAGGCCCTAAAAGGTAGGGTGTGTAAGTGGTGACAAGGTCATGGGAGAAGGGCCACGTCCTCATGAGCAGATAAGGCCATTATCACAGGACCGGGTTAGGGTTAGTTGCTGGCTCTCCCTCCCAGCTCCTTCCCTTTTCTCCCTCTGTCCCTTACCATGAGATGGCTTCCGTACAGCAAGCAGGCCTTCACCTAGACACAAGCATGGACCGCCCAGTTAAACTTCTAGGCTGTATAGTTTACCCAGTTCATAGTTACAGTAGCAGGACATAGACGGGGACAGATGAATTTTTAGTAGAAACCTGTATTAGTTGCTTTTCTCATTGCTCTGACCAAATACCAGATGGGGTACAACTTAAGGGAGGAAGGACTTGTTTCCAGACACGGAGTGGCAGGGCAGGCTGGTTGCAGGAGAAGGAGGCTGCTTGCTCCTGTCTGAGCAAATCAGAGAGCAGAGAAATCACCTAGCCTTCTCTTTTCCCTTTTATTCAAATCAGGCTGCTAGTCCATAGGATGGCGCCACCCACTTCAGGGTGGGTCTCCCTCACTTAACCCTCTTTGGAAATACATATGTTTTCATGTATGTGTGCAGGTGCCCATGTGTGCTCAGAGTCCAGAGCCAGTATTAGGTGTCTTCCTCCATGATGCCCCACATTATTTTTTGAGGCAGGGTCTCTCACTGGATGTGGAGCTTATCAACTTGGCTTGAGCAGTTGGCCAGAAAGCCCTAGGAACCCTCTTGTCTCTGCCTCCCAAACGCTGGGAGTATGGGTGCACACCACCGTGCCTGACTTAAATGGGTGACGAGGACCCAAACTCAAGTCCTCATGCTTGTAGGGCAAGCAGTTTACCAAACAAGCCATCCCCCAGCCTCAGTAAGACTGTTCTAAAACCAATCAAATCACAGCTGCCCTTCAGTGAGACTTCAGGAAGTAAAAACCATTAGGAAATTTTGCGAGAACAGCAATAACCAAGGCAGGCCAGCTGGATGGGGGAAATGGTAGGGGTGGGGTGGAAACGATCCATAGAAATGCCAGCAGCAGCTGAGTTGTTCCCAAATGTTCCTGTTTTCCTTAGGGTTTTTTTTTCTTTTTCTTTCTCAGGGAAAATGTGACTTTTAATTTTTTTTAAGTCTTTTTGCCACTGTTGCGTTTTAGATCCATTTCTGTTACTATAACAGAACATATGAGACTGGAAAAGTTCTAGAGGAGAGAGGTTTATTTTGTCTCATAGTGTGGAAGTCTGAGAACATGGTCCTGGTTGCTGCTTGGCTTTTAGGGTGAGTAACATGGTTCTCCAAGCAGCAGAAAGGCCAGTGGGCATGTTGGAAAGAAAGGAGGGACAGAGGAGCATCTTATAATAATATATAATATAAACCACCTACTCTCCTGGTGCCAGCTCAGCCATTCCCCAGAGAATTGAGTTCATTCTCTAAGGAATATCCTCAAAGGCCCCTTGCTGAATACCATTACATTGGCAAACAAATTTCAACATGGGTTTTGGCAAGAAAACCGTATCCAAAACCATAGCAGTCATAAAACAAATAGCAGAGTCGTTCTTTGTAATTTACATATGTATTTCAGGTGGTGCTCGAAGGGCCAGTTGTGTTCCCGCACTGATTCTGTTTTCTGTGAGCACTGATCTTTACTCCTGCCAGGCTTTCCCATCCCCAGCCCATCTGCCTTTGCAGCCCCTCCCTATGTCTTATACATACGTGATTTTTGTCTCCACCCACAAGTTATCAAAGGCTGTGAACAGATACTGTGGTCCAGCCCTTCCTCAGACTTTCACTTCTCGACCCCCACTTAAATATCTCTGTCCCCACCCCAAATCTCAGGAGAAAGTCTCACCTCTTATTTAGCATGAGCAGCAGAGACTGTTCCCAGTTCCTGCCATTACCCCCATCTCCACCCCAAAACTCCCACCAGTCTACAGGCCTCCTGGTTTTGATGGCCCTCATCCTTTGCCTTCTCCCTTGGACCTAGGTCTGTTGCTTTCAAGGCCTTCTCTCTCTCTCTTTCTCTCTCTCTCTCTTTCTCTCTCTCTCTCCCTTTCTCCCCCCCACACCCTCTCTCTAACATTTTTGCCTAGTTCAACTCTTCATCACAGCATGCCCCACTCCCTCCGGACCCTCAGAATTCCTAACTCTACTCGCCTCTTGGCCCACCCTTTCCTTGATTCAGCCCAATCCAGGCAGGGACACCCCAGTCCTTGCTTCTGTGTGGCCCAGAGATGTCACCCTCCTTGGCTTGACTGCTGTCCGTCTCCACAAGACCCTGACCACATCTTTCTGATTTTCCTCCCCAATACCCTTTCCTTGGATTTTATCTGCAATGTCCCCAGATGGTTCTCACCACACAAATGTCTCTGAAGACCTTCATTCCCCTGTTCAGAACTCTTGCAGAAAAGTTCATTTTTCTCCAGCTTCTGTTAAAGAGATGGGACAGGTTTTTTAAACTCTACTTGTTTTGTTATAAACATTTTGGTTGTTTTTGCCTCTATCTTCCACTTCATTGGAAGCTCCCATTCCCTCCCTTCTTCTTCTTCCTCCTCCTCTCCTCACTCCTCCTTCCCCTCCTCCTTTGTTTTGTTGTTGAGACAGGGTTTCTCTGTGTTGCTCTGGCTGTCCTGGAACCCACTCTGTAGACCAGACTGGCCTCTAACTCAGAGGTCCTCCTGCCTCTGGGAGTGCTGGGATTAAAGTCCTGTGCCACCACCACCCTGCTGATTCCATTCTTCTTAAAACAATCTTCCCCAAAGTGGAATGGGACACTTCCCCCTCTTCCCAGGAATGCAGTCCAACTGGTATTTGAATACCTAAATTGGGGAAATTAGTTTCTCATTGGCTGACAATTTGGGTTCTGAATATAATGAACAATCAATGCTCTTCCTGATTATGGGAGAGTGAGGTTTAAGAAGGATGGTGAAGGCCCCTGGGAAGGACACCCAGGAAGAATTAGGAAAGGTCTGAAAAGAAGGGGGTGCAGATGGGACGCGTCAGGCCAATGGAACAGAGAGGGACAGCCTTGGGGTCAGCAACAGCTCAGCTATGTAGTAATGAGGGGCTCAGGCTGCGTTCCCGGCGCCGGGCCCCTTGTGCCATCCGGCTCCCGGTGTGTACCCGAAATAATTACACGGAAACTGTATTCATCCAAACACTGCCTGGCCCATTATCTCCAGCCCCCCATTGGCTAACTCTCACATATTATTTTAGCCCATCTCCATTAATGTGTATCGCCACTTGAGTTGTGGCTTACCGGCATGAGTCTAACCAGTGTCCGTCCATCTTGTGCTGGAGAAGCATGGCGTCTGCTGTACTGCCTTTTTTTTCCACAGTATTTCCTTCTATCTACTCCGCCCACCTAAGGGCTGTCCTACCAAAAGGCCAAGGCAGTTTTCTTTATTTAACCAATGAGGGCAATACACAAACAGAAGACCCTCCTACACCACAGCTACCTGGCTGCCTTCTGACCAGGGCCTTTGACAAATGTCCGGGAGAAGGACCAGCAGCCAGCCATCTGCCTGCGACTCCAATAGGAGCCTTGAATACCAGAGGTGTGCTGCGTGGGGCAAGCCTCCAGAACCTGAACCTGAAGCACAGCCCAACACTCCAAGTTGGGAGGCGCAGTGGACAAATGGGACCCAAGGCTATAGACAGCCTGTTGCCCCTGGTCAGTCTCCTCCAGGGTATCTTTTTTTTTTGTTGTTGTTTATTTGTTTGTTTTTTTAAGACAAGATTTCTCTGTGTAACAGCCCTAACTGTCCTGGAACTAGCTCTTGTAAACCAAGCTAGCCTCACGGAGATCCGCCTGCCTCTGCCCCCCAAGTGCTGGTATTAAAGGTGCGCTCCACCATCCCCCAGCCCTCCGCCAGGGTGTTTTACGGAGGCCCGATAGTTCTCATCTCCGGAAGCTCTTCCTGAATCCTTCCTTGTAGCTACAGATCTGGTGATATTTTGTTTGTGTTTTAACAAATAAAGCTTGCCTGAAGATCAGAGTGCAGAGCTAAGCCACTAGAGGCCAGGCAGTGCTGGCACACACCTTTAATCCCAGGACTCGGGAGGCAAAGGCAGATGGATCTCTGTGAGTTCAAGGCCACCCTGGGCTACACTAGATTGATCCTGTCTCTAAGCGAAACAGAGCCAGGCAGTGGTGGCTCACACCTTTAATCCCAGCACCAGGGAGGTGGAGGTAGGAAGTGATAAGGAGGGAGGAGACAGGAGCTCAGATTCAGTCTGAGGTTTGGTGGAGACAGTTTCAGTCCTGAGGTGCAGTCTGAAGCAGTCAGTCAGAGGATGCAGTCTGGGGTGCAGTCTGAAGCAGTCAGTCAGAGGATGCAGTCTGGGGTGCAGTCTGAAGCAGTCAGTCTGAGGATGCAGTCTGGGGTGCAGTCTGAAGCAGTCAGTCAGAGGACACAGTCTGAGGATGCAGTCTAAGGACAGGATTACCTCGGTAGAGGTAAAAGGTCTCTCTAGTGCCTGGCTGCTCTGCTTCTCTGATCTCTCAGCTTTTACCCCCTAATATCTGACTCCGGGTTTTTATTAAGAACAATTAGAATTCGTGCTACATCTGGCACCCGACAGAAATAGCTGACTTCCCTCCAAACATGTGCCACCTCTCTCTACTGTCTCAGCAAAGGGACAAGAATCCAGTGGTCACTCTGGAGCCCCTCACAGGGCTCTCAGTGCTACTCCAGATCACTCCAGATGTTTTCTGCTCCTGCCGTCCTCTATGGCCTGGCCACAGACACCCACACATCCTTCTAAGCCGCCTTTCTGTTCCTCCCCCACACCTGTCCAGGGACTCCATGGTGAATAGCTTGGGCAATGATGAGGCCCTTTGAGAGACCAGACACTGAAAAGGCTAAGGCAGAGAAGGCAAGGAGGGAGGAAGGGGAGACACATGGAGATGGAATGCAGCAGGGATGAGAGACAGCTATGGGCACAGGAGTGGGAGGCAGCCAGGGATCACGATATCCAGCATGAACCCCAGAGCAGAGGAGGGACTAATGGGATAGCATCTCACCATGGGAGCCTCCTGACCTCCCTTTCCCTAAGGAACTGGGGCTGTCAGCCCCAGGCCGGAGTAGCCAGGAATGCAGGAGGCCTCGCTGCTGAGGCTCAACCTTGGGGAGGCCCAAAAGGTCACATAGTGGTAGCAGGAGCAGAACCCAGGCTACTGATCAGTAGGGGTCTGTCAACCCAGTCCCTGACAGGGAGCCCTTCTAAACAGATGCCAAATAAATCATCTAGCCCTAAGCTGGGGCCCCTCGGGATGAGAGTGCCACACCCTGATGCTGACCTCAGTCCTGACCTACCTCCAGTCAGCTCCCTGAAACTTGACATCTCTCCTTCCAGATGGACAGGCTTTCCTGTCCATCAGCAGCAGCTTTCCAGGATCTAGTCAAGCTGGCTCATGCGCGCGCGCGCGCACACACACACACACACACACACACACACACACCATAATTACTGAATGACCATCTAAACCCATGATTGGTCCATTTTTCAGATGGTCTGGAACACAGAAGCTGTGTGGTGTTGGAGTCAGTCTCCAGTGGATTCATGGGGGGCTGGACACCAAGAGTGTCTAGACACCACCTCTGGTCTCCAGGCCGCACACAGTCTATGCCCACCTGAATCCCTTCGCCCTGACGAGAGCACACTTTTCTCCTCCTGGTACATCTGCCAGCTCCCCTCCCACCTCTGCTTCTCTCAGTCAGAGCCCAGGCGACAGCCTGTCTGTGCTTCCCACACCAAAGCAGTGCCCAGCAGGTGTCCCAGCCAACTGAGGAGTCACAGCAGAGCAGGTCTGCGATAAGGACAGTTTGGGGTGAAGGTCAGGTTCTGTCTGCCCAAGCATGAATTTTCCATGGCAACAGCAAGGTGTGCCCCCACCCCCACCAGGGCAGTCGTTTCTCTTGTCTGTTTTGGCCTCTCCACATCCTCCCATCACACAGCCTTGTCTCTTCTCTGGATGATAATCCGGTGTACATTTTTACTCCAGTGCTTGTGAATAGACGAGAATGGGCGGAAACCGTTCCCGGGGCCCAACCACCCCCAACTCAGCGCCTGAGCAGCTCTGCTCCCCTCCAGCCTGTCCCCATCCCAAGCCCTAGATGGATACCGACCACTCAGACAGGGAGCAGCTCCAGGACTGACTGGAATCAGCCTTCCACCCCCACACACCTGTTCCCTAAAGACTTGCTCTGGCTCTGGCTTTGCTTGAAGGTCAGTGACAGGGCAGGGTCCCGCCCCTCTCCCTGAACTTGACAGCCCCCACCCCCATCCATTACTTACATTCCTGTCCCAGAGTTTTGTGTCCCCTCTGCTAGCACCTTCCAGATGTCTTTCCACATCTACAGCCTCAGATCAGCCTCCAGGGCCTGCTGACTATTGACCCTGGAAGCCTATGAGGTCTAGCCTTGGCATCCATTCTGGTGTCCTGGTAACTGAGAATGGCAGTGGCTGCCTCGCTGGTCCCTAGCCTTTTGCACCCACTTCATGCACCAGCAGCCTGGGGTCTTTGCAGTGGCAGCTCTCTGATGTGTCATTCCCAGCTGTAACCTGTGACTTTGCATTAGGGTGTTGGATATGCCTCTTGTCTGTCCCTAGAAAGCTCTCTTGGGACCTGGGTCGCTCAGAGCCTTGCAGTGTTCACCAAACACACTAAGCTCTCTCTTGTATCTTGATCATGTGCATGCTATGAGCACCACCTGGTGCTCTCCCCTAACATGGTGACTTCCATAGGACCTGTTCTGTGACACACCCTCTTGCTCCCTAATTCTAGGCATCTAATTGTTTTTCTTTCTGTGGTCCCTGACCACACAGAGCATCATGGTCAACAACTCTTCTGCTTACGTATCTATCTCCCTGAATTGGGTCAGGCTTCTGGACTCAGAGCCTGAGACAGGGATCTAGATTCTAGTGATTTACTAGGGTGTGACACCTCTCTCTCTCTCTCTCTCACACACACACACACACACACACACACACACACACACACCACTCACACTCAAGGAAAAGAAGAGGAAGAAGATAGGAATACAGAACAGATGTCATGTAGAGTTCAGGCAGAGCCCAATCCAGGGGCTTTGTAGCATAAACCGTGCTGTGCTGCCAACCTGTGCCCTAAGGCAAGGAGGCCATCTTTTGTGTCCCTGTATGGAGGAAGGTTCTAGAATTCCTTGGAGATGTGCCGGTCATCAGCCAGGATGATTCACAGCACAAAGGGACCTATCACACCTACAAGAGGATGGGCAGGTACAGTAGCCAGGTTGGGATGTGTGTGAGGGTACAGAGAGCATCCCCTGTGGTGTGAAACCTCTGATGGGTTTCTGAAGGACCGAGAAGTGAAGGTACTGGCTCCCAAAACACTAACAATCCCATCCTCCCATGGGCCTGCTGCCTTGGGAGAGGGGCCTACCCACAGCCCAAGGGAACACAGTGGAGTTGTCACAGGGACAGATGCCCACTCTCTTCCAGAGAAAGACTCTCCACTGAGCACTGTCCCACTCACTGGGCATCTGTGCGCCCAACTGTGAGGCCACTGTTCTTATCTAGTCCTCATAATGGTCACTTTGTATGTGGCAATACAGGCTGGCAGGGGCGATGAGACCTCAGATGATATAACTGCGAGAGGAAGATCTGAAATTCAAACACAGGCGATTTCATCCCTGGCTGCTTTCAGCCCCTTCTGTGGGAGTAACCTTGAGTTCAGCTCCCCCGCCATCATAAGAAGCTGGGTTACACTTGCACCCTACAATGGTGCTCAGTTAAATTCATAGTCTCTAAGGGCCACATCTGGCATTTGCAAGCTGAGAGGCCCACACATGTATTTTGCATATAATTTGCATAATACATGCATCTGGCTTACATGTGTCCACATGGAGACCCCAGCCACTCTTACTCCATGAGAGTCCATCTGGGCTTTGCAGAGTCCGGGTTTCATGATTTCTGGACACTCTCCCTGGTCCTCGCCTCTAGGCTGTACGTCTACGCGCTCAGGGTCCTGAACAAGTGGTTTTTGTCTACCTGGAAAGTGCCACTGCAAGCTGCTGCCCCAGGAACTTGTATAAATTTGACAGTTACCCCTTTTTGATGGTGCATGTGTAGTCCAAATGGGTTACAATGGGCCTCGAGAGCGCAGAGGTGTAAAAAGCTTTTATCAGAGAGGCCCAGGCGTGCATGTGTAGAAAGAAGAGGTTGGGAAGGGATGGTGAGCGTGGGTGGTGGTCTGGGTAGAGTCGAGACCCCATACCGTAGTGTAGGTGCCTCCACAGTTGGCTGTGCCTCTCTGAGCAGCAGGGGCTCATCTGCAGGAGGGAGGGCCCCTGCCAGAAAGCTGGCCAAATCTGAGCATTCTAGTTCTGTCCGCTAGAAGAGCTACATTCCGTAAACTGTGTGGCTTTTAACAATCTTAGGTGATGATCTTTGGATAAACAAGGAGCCATATACCCTGGGTGAGACAGAAGGAGGCTAAAAAGAAGACAGGGACCCACTTCTTCTTCTTCTTCTTCTTCTTCTTCTTCTTCTTCTTCTTCTTCTTCTTCTTCTTCTTCTTCTTCTTCTTCTTCTTCCTCTTCTTCTTCTTCCTCTTCTTCTTCCTCCTCCTCCTCTTCTTCTTTTCTTTCTTTTTTATGGAGCCTGTCCCGAAACTCACTCTGTAGACCAGCCTGGCCTTGAACTCACAGAGATCCTCCTGCCTCTGCCTTCTAAGTGCTAGGATGAAAGGCATGCACTACCATCATCTGGTTGGGACCCACTTCTGAGGAAGGCATGGAGATGGAGAAGGGAGGGGCCCAAAGCATACAGCATGCCAAGCATGAGGGCCCCAGACTCAAGCACCACCAGGTAAGCCCACCTCTCTGCATCCATTCTCTTTTCTTCTGCCTCAGGAGGAGGTCCTGAGGTTCTTCCCCACCTCCCCCCACCCAACACCGCTGAAGCATTCTAAATGCAAACGTTTACTTCTGTGTCCCTCTAGGGTGCTTGGGTCATCCTGATAGCGTCCCTGGGGATTCCTGTTAACCAGGGTTATAGAGGTAGAGGATGTGTGTGCCTCTGTGGGGTGTGCATGTTTCCATGAGACACTGCAGCTAATTGTGAATTGTGTCTGGAGGTGCCTGCACACATCACGGGAACGGAAACTGTGCTTCTGTGTGTGGTGCCTCTGGAGTCTACATCCAGGTGGAGAGACTCCCTTCTGAGTCAGGGAGGGCATGACTGTCTGCCTCCCTCTCTGCCTCTGGCCTCTCTAGGTTTCCTGTCTGGCAGATGCAGCGTGGCCTCGTCATCCACAGGGAGACCCCAGTCTCTGACCGTATCCAGCCAAGCCCCTGAGCATCTTCCTGTGCCGATGTGCCCCTCCTCCACTGGGATGGGACCCAGGCACTGGCTCCCCAAACTGTTCCAATTAAAGGAGTCTTTTTTTGATGTCAGCCACCTGGGAAGGGGAAGCGAGACCCATCTGTCCTTCTAGCCCCCCGTTCAACATGGACATTCTCAAGTTCAAACAGGGTCCGGCCTCCTTCCTGTGAGTTGTGGGCCCCCCATCTGGGGCTGGGGAAGGGACTGAGACGAAGGGGTGGGACCCTTTGGAAAAAGACCACAGCTTCTGGGGTGGCCGAGCTTTCTTCCAGAGCCAGCTGAGTGGTGCTGCCACGCAGTCAGGAGGCAGCAGGGTGAGGAACTGGGCTCTGTTCTTTTGCCCTTCATACGTTACACTTTCTGGAGAGCAGGAAGCCAGTGGCTTCAAGAGCACGAGTACCCCATACTAGCAAAATGGCTCCTAACATCTCTGGTAAACGTGAGGCACTGGGTGTATCTGGAGAGTTGCCTGACCCATTGACGCTAGCTCAAATGCTGGGTTATTAGAAGCAGATCAAGGAAGTCATGGCTTGTCACCAAATGGCTCTGTTCCCTAAGCACTGTGGCTTCTCTCTCTAGGCTACTCTCCTCACTCCAAACTGGCACAGACTGTGGGCATAGCGTGCCTGGCTGTGTCTTCTCACCTCCAAAAGCTCCTGTAGTGGCTTGAATAGAGCCCCGTCCTGCTAAAATTTAGTTCCGTCAGAACCTCAGATTGTGACCTTATTTGGAAACAGGGTCTTCGCAGATATATTTACTTAAGATGAGGCTGTTCAATGGCCGCTGTCCTTATAAGAACACAGAAACACAGAAGAGGGTCATGCGAAGACCAAGAGAAAGGCTAAAGCAGAGATGGAAATGCTGCAGACATGAGCCAGGGAGCGCTCAAAGCCATCAGAAGCTGGAAGAGGCAAAGGAGGATTCCTCCCAGAGGAATGACCCAGCTAATACTTTGATTCTGGTCGTTAAGCCTACAGAAATGTGGGACAATAAATCACTGTCATTTCTAAACAGTTTTTGTTAAATTTATTATCTTGTTTTAAGTATGTTCATGTACATAGTGCATGTCTACATCTGGAGGGAGCCAGAAGAGGGCATTGGATATCCTGGCACTGGAGTTACAGACACTTGTGCACAACCATATTGACCCCGCTGTTAATCACTAGGCCATCTCTCCAGTCCCATAAAATGCTGTTAGTTCTCAACCACTTGAATTGGTAGTTTGGAAACTAAAACACTCACACCTTAAAGGGGATTGCAGTCATCTGTGTCCCACCATTACTGGGGTCAGGAGAAAAGACAATCAGCCTGGCTTAGTTCAGCTGCCTGCCCTGAGGGACCAGCTGGAGAGGGCAGGGCATAGATGTGGGTTCAGAACTGTTCTTGCCAGTATCCAGCATCTTGGATGCCAAATAGGTTTACTTACACCTCAAAATTACTTTTTAAAAAAATCGTTTATTTTATGTGTGGTTATTTTGTCTGCATATCCGGTGCCCAAGGAGGCCAGAAGAGGAGGTCAGGTCCTCGGGAGTTGTGCTCTTCAAGTGCAGTAAATGCTTTTAACTGCTGAACCATCTCTCCAGTCCCTCAAAGTTACTTTAGGAAGAAACTGGAGTTGGGGAGACAGCTCAGTCATTGGAATGCTTGCTTGCGGTGCAAGCATGAAGACTTCAATTTGATTCTAAAAAGCGGGTTTTAAAAAGAAAAAGAGAAAGAAAACCCAGCCAGGCATGGTGGTGAGAACTTGTAAACCCAGTGCCGGAGAGGTGGAATTGGAGTCACTGGAGCACACTGGCCAGCCAACCTAGCCTACTTGGCAGACTCCAGAACAGTGAGCAGCCTTGTCTCCAAAGGTGGGTGGTGGCTAAGGTGCCTGAGGTTGACCTCAGCTCCGTATGCATGTGAACACATACACCCCCAACAAACCGAAGTGGGGGGGGTTCAGGGACCTCCAAGCAAGCCCCTGAACCATAGGGGTTTAGATTCAGAGTGCTGTGGACCCGTGAAGATGAGACAAAGCTAGAAAGAAGTGGTCCTCTTGGATGAAAGAATCAGGATTCAAAAGGCTTCTTGCAGGGAAGGCAGCTAACAAGATGATGCCCAATAAGAAGGACGGTATAGACCAACTCAGGTTTTAAGAGTCGTTTTCATGAATGAAACATGCAGGAAGCCTGACATCATGAGGATGTCGTAGCAATATTCTCTGACTAGAAGCTAATAATGAATTAATGAAGCAGACACCAGACCGTGGCCCACCTGATTAAAAGCTTTTATTGGAGACACATGGGACAGGGGCCGGGGTGGGGGTGGAGGGGAATGTGAGTTTATTCTTGGCGGGGTTGGAGAGGTAATGGGTGTTTGGGTGCAGCACTTACCTAAGAGAAACACAATGCTGACCCACCACTGAACCCAGACAGCCAGCCTGACCACTCTACCCGGGTTGCAGGTTGTGGGAAGTTGTTGAGAAGGGAAATCTGCAGTTGTTAGATCTCCTGGGGGTGCCCATAGGCAGTGGACAGTCAGTGGGAACCTTTTTTCAGGAAGGTGGCTGAGAAAAAGTTTCCTGGTGTGCCCCTAAAAACGGCCATTCCTGGTCCTGGGCCTGGACTACAGTATCCACGTGCAAGTAAGACTTTTGAAACTAGCGTATCCGGCTAGATATTGAGTGGTTTGGGGATCCCAGCAAGGGGACCAGGTCTGCCTCCAGGCTTTGCTGCTTCTTACCGGGTACCCTAGAGGTACCAGGGGTTGCGCGTGTTTGGGGACCCTCCTGGAATTCAGCGCCCTGCGTCTCGCCTGCTTTTTTTTTTTTTTTTTTTTAAAAAAAAAAAAAAAACCTCGTGTTTGCACGGGGGGCCCCTCGGACGTCAGCTCAGATCTGGGGCCGGGGGCTGGCGACGGGGAGGGGGCTGGCGAAGCTCGCGGCGCGGCCCCAAGTTTATGCTAATCCGTGCAGAGCCCGCCTTCCGCCTCCCCTGCGCGGCCCCAGCCGCGAGTAGCCCCGACCACTCGGCGGGACTCAGCAGCCGCGCAGCTCCAGGCGGCGGAACAAGAGCACTCCGAGGGTCGCCGAGTAGAGGCGGGAGCCGGGCTGGCGAGCGGAGGATCCTCCGCGGGAGGCACCGCGCCGGGCCGAGTGGAGACAGAGCACGATGGGTCACAGTCTGATCGTGTGGCTGTGTGCCGTCGCGGCGCTGCTCTCGGAGGCGCAGGCCAGGGGCACCACGCTCCTCGCACGGCCAGCACAACCCGGTGCCTCCCGCTACAGCCTTTACACGACCGGATGGCGTCCTCGGCTGCGTCCGGGGCCGCATAAGTAAGTGCGGGGCCCGGCCGCGGCAGGAACGCGGCGCGGGGTGGGGGGGGGAACACGCGTGGCGCGCCACCACTCCCACCTGCCAGGACCCGCGCGGAGGCGTCGAGACTCGGGTACCCCAGCCGCGAAAGGGGCGGTTCCCCCGGCGCGATCTTTTACGCGGGCGGGCGCCCCACGCTCCAGGAGGCTGCGGGGTTGGTGAAGAACAAGTCAGCCGAGGGGGCCTGGCGAGGCGGCTGGGATCCTGGCAGTGCCCGTGGAAACCTTTCCAGCGAAGTAACATTTTCCAGCTGCTCTGCGAGCAAACTCCAGGCACAGCAGACCAGGTGAAGGGAGAGGAGGCAGGGCTGTCCTCGCTTGGAACACGCGGGGCTCCCCCATCCCTTGCCTTCTGTCTCTCCTTTGCCCTGCGCGGTTGTGGATAGACCCACGCTTACTGTAGGTAGTCGCTCCTCCCTTCCTGCGGTCTGGCCCCGGAACCCTGTGGGAGCCTCAAGGTGGCTGAACCGGAGAGCTAGTGAGGACTTGTGGGTCCTGGGCTTGTACTGTAGAACAGAGAGACTTCCACAGTGGTCGGTTTATACCCGAATTTGAATTCCAGGGGAATGTAAGATTTCCCACAACCACGCTCTGAGACCCTGAGCATCGGAGCAGGCTTCCTAGAAGGAAAGGCAAGGAAATCGCAACGCAGAGGCCAGAGAGCTTTTTCAGGGGAGGAAGGAGGAAAGCATGATTTAAAAAGAAGCTACTAAGTTGTGCCCTCAGAAGCTTTGAAGGCCGCGATAAGGAGTTTAGATAGTGAAGTAGTTGGAGGGTGGGAGAAGAAACAGAATGTGAGGAAGGGAGCAGAGAAGGCCTCCTAGGAGGGTTAGTGGCCACCCCGTGCATTTGGCTCAGCAGCCACCCATCAGAGACAGATCAGAACCTAGCAGTGGAAAATCTGGATCCCAAGCAATGGTCCAGGCTTCCATAGAAGACAAATAGATAAAAGAGATGTGGGGGTCTCCTGACCAAATATTCCAGAGGTGCTGTTTCCCCATCCAGGTCCCTCTGTGCCTATGTGGTGCACAGGAATGTGACCTGCGTCCTACAGCAGGGAGCAGAGAGCTATGTAAAGGCTGAGCACCACCAGTGTGGGTGGGGGCCCAACTGCCCTTCCACGGTCAGGTGAGTAAACCCCAGGCGCTGCCTCCAGCAGAGAACGGAGCCATTTCCACAAAGGGCTGCTGTTCCCAGGACCCCATAGTGCTGCCTAGAGTGGTCTTGGATCCCTGAAAGAGGCCATGAAAGACGCCCCCCCCCAAATTCCGAACTTGCAGCTGATCTTTCCCTGTAGAGACAGGGACAGGCTCAATTTAGAACCCAGAAACCTCAGGGATACAAGAGGGAAGCTGGGCTAAGAAGATGTGGCAGAGGCAGAGGTTAAGAAAGGACAGGATAGGGCTGAAGAGATGGCTCAGTGGTTAAGAGCACTGGCTGCTCTTCCAGAGGTCCTGAGTTCGATTCCCAGCAATCACATGGTGGCTCACAACCATCTGTAATGAGATCTGGCACCCTCTTCTGGCGTACAGGCATACATAGAGGCAGAATGTTGTATACATAATAAATAAATAAAATTTAAAAAAAAGAAAGGACGTTGTCATCCCGTGTGTGCCCCCCCCCCTCCGTGAAGTAGGCTCTGGTGACCAGGAGAAGGAGAGGCAAAGATGGAAGCCAGAGGCTCCAGCATAGTAGGCCAGATAGGCCAGACAGGTGAGGGGATATAATTGTCTACATTTGGAGAGTTTAAATGTGTATGCGTGAAAACAGACCTATGCCCGGCTCTACCAGAGTGAGTAGGTGCATGACTGATCAGGTAAAGGGGGGGGCAGGTCCCTCTTCCTGATCACACTAGCTTCTGAGCAGAGCTCAGTGGTGCCCCCATGCCAGCCTCTGAGCAGAGCCCAGTTCCCCGAGTAAGCCAGAGATGGGTGGCAAGAGAAGAAGCTGGTAGGAGCTGTGAGAAGCCTGAGGCAATGGAAGGGATTGTGAGCATAGCTTTGGTACACTCTCTTCCACACCCCGGGAGCTTGAAGCTTCCTCGGGATTCCAAGAGGCTCCCTTAAATCCAGAATGGACTTCCCTATGGCAGCAGGAACTGACGGGCTAAGTCCCTACTAGCATTCTCTAAGCAAACAGTATCACATAGGGCTTCTGCATGTGTCCTTCACTCTGAGGACTCAGGGCCTCTGTGAGGCCCACTCCACCGTATGGTTTTGTCACCTAGGGGGTCAGAAAAGGAAACCCCCCTGGGAGTGGAGATTGTCTGGAATGCCAGCTAGGGGGCAGAAATCTCAGCCCACAGGCACAAGGTGTTGCTTCCTTGCCCTCTCTCTCTGATCCAGGTACCGCTCCGTGCTCAGACCCAGATACAAGATTGGCTACAAGACTGTGACAGATCTGGCCTGGCGTTGCTGCCCTGGTCTTACAGGAGAAGGCTGCCCTGAACACCTCACAGACCGTGAAGCTACCCCACCACACCAAGAGCCAGAGCCGCAGACTCCCTTAGGGCAGCAGGACCCAGACCCCAGGCCTTCTTCTTACAGCAGAGAGGCCCCAAGCCCCCATGGTGAGCCTGTCCATGGATGTCCTCCACAGGGAGTCAAGTTTCCTAGGCTTAGGCTTAGTGGCGGGGTGGGGAGGGGACTGTTGCAGGCTGCCTAAGCTGTCCTGGATCTGGGGGTAGAGGTGGGGAGGTACATCTCATGTGGGACATGACTGTCAGGCCCCAACCTTCCCCACCCAGACCCCCATAAAGGTGAGGGAGCTGTGTCTAGGGACAAGGAGGACATACATGTTGGAGGGCCAAGAGTGCTCCTGGGGTCTTTCTTCTTCCTTAGGAAGAAAAGGCCAAGGGCTGTTTGGCGAGCGTCTAGAGCAGCTGGAGGGCGATGTTCGGCGCCTATCACAGGCATATGGTACTCTGAGTGGTCTGGTGGCTAGTCACAAGGATCTCAGTAGGATTACAGGTGACCCTAGAGCTCCCGTTGAGCCTATAGGCTTTAGGGTCATCCCCGAGGGCCTGGTGGACCCAGAAGACAGAGGCAGACGGCCACTCATACCTCCTCTGGGTGAAATCCTGAGCAAGGTGACAGAGGTGAGCAACACATTACAGACCAAGGTGCAGCTGTTAGACGAGGTGCACGGGCTGGCCCTCGGTCACGAGGCTCACCTGCAGCGTCTACGGGAAGCCCCACCGTCCCCACTGACGTCCCTGGCACTGCTGGAGGAGTATGTGGACCAGCGGCTCCAACGACTCTGGGGGAGCCTGCTGGATGGCTTTGAGCAGAAACTGCAGGGTGTCCAGAGTGAGTGTGACCTGCGTGTGCAGGAGGTGCGGCGGCAGTGTGAGGAGGGCCAAGCAGCCAGTCAGCGCTTGCACCAGAGCCTTGACGGCCGGGAGCTAGCCCTGCGGAGGGAGCTCTCCCAGCTGGGCACTCAGTTGCAAGGCCTGACTCTGACTGGCGGAGGCACCTGCTGCAGTCAACTGGCTTTGATCAGTGCCCGCGTGGACAGCCTTGAGAGGAACCTGCAGGCTGTCACGGAGGCCCAAGGCAGCCTCAGCACCCTGGCTGCAGATGAGCTAGCGCGCCTCTCTGCTGCTATGCTCCAGGGAGGTGTGGAGGGGTTGCTTGAGGGCCTAGAGACCACCAATGGGACCGAGAATGGAGCAAGGGGCTGCTGTCTGAGAATGGAGATGGGGGGCTGGGGTGTTGGTGGCTTCGGGTCTATGCTGGAAGAGCGTGTGCAGAGCCTGGAGGAGCGGCTGGCAGCTCTGGCTGGAGAGCTAAGCCACAGCAGCGCCACACCAGACAGATCAGCGCGACCGCTTGTTCAGACAGAGCTAGCCGTGTTGGAACAACGGCTGGTCTCCCTGGAGACCTCATGTACCCCAAGTACCACCTCAGCCGTCCTGGACGACCTCGCGGCAGAGGTGAAGGCCTGGCAGAGCCGGAGTGAGGCCCTCCTACACCAGGTGGCCAGCCACACTGCTCTGCTCCAACAGCTCAATGGCACAGTAGCCGAAGTTCAGGGGCAGCTGGCCGAAGGGACAGGCAGCTCGCTCCAAGGGGAGATCACTTTGTTGAAGGTCAACTTGAACTCAGTGAGCAAGTCACTCACAGGCCTCAGTGACTCTGTCAGCCAGTACTCTGACGCCTTCTTGGCCGCCAACACATCCCTGGATGAACGAGAGCGAAAGGTGGAAGCTGAAGTCCATGCCATCCAGGAACAAGTCAGCCGTCAAGGATCAAGGCTTCAGGCTGGCCACAGGCAGGTCTTGAACCTGCGAGGGGAGCTGGAAAAGCTCAAGGCTGGTGTGGCCAATGTGGCTGGAGGGTTGAGCCGCTGCCGGGACACAGCCCAGGAACTCCAGCACACAGTGGGCCACTTTGACCAGAGGGTGGCTCAAGTGGAGGGAGCATATGAGAGGCTGGGCTTGTTGCCCGGCCACTGAGCAGCTGAGGTCCAGAGAGGGCCTGTGGGGCCACATAGACAAGCTGAACCACACACTGGCCCAGCACACGCAGGACATTGCCCGACTCCGGGACGACCTGCTGGACTGCAGAGCCCAGCTGGCTGAGGGGAGGCCAGGGCAAGCTGACCAGGATGGCTAAACAGAATATAAAGCCCAGATCCCACCAACCCTGGGAATAGCATCCCAGAGACCAACCCTACCCAGCAGCACCTTCCAGCCTTCCCTGGCCATCCCCTCCACTGGATGGATGCCTTGGTCCAGCTCAGTGTGACTGTCACAGCTATTGAAAGCCACCCTCAGTGGGGCAGTCTGGATGATTCAGGATAACAGTCAAGACAAGTTACCCAAGATGCTGTCTCAAAAGAGCCAAGGCAAGCACATCATGCCTGAAGACAAAGCTGGACCTCAAACATAGCCTGCTGCAATGTCTGCACTTTCTCTTGTTGCAGACACACTGGAGTTAGTAGTTGTGCAATGCTTCCAGGCCAAGACTCAGAAAGCCTGCCCACTGTTCCCTTTACCAACCAGGGACCAGTCACAACCCTTGAAGGCATCTCTTCCATTGTCTCTTGGGCTTCCATCCTTAGGTATGTCAGGAAGATGATGCCTATTGGACCTATCTGGCAGCTTCATAGGTGCTATATCTGAACCACAGACCAGAGGCCACCCGAGGTTTCCAATTCCCCACACGACTTCAGGACAGAACAAAAGCCCAGCAGCCCAGCCAGTTCTCTGCATTTCTTTCGATCTTGCCTCATGGCGAGGATGTAGGCAGCTGTAGACTCCCAAAGAGAAGAAGGGATCAAGCACTGTTTGGAGACCCCACCCCAATTTATTATTTTTCTTTGAATTCACAAATACACCCACGTGGTCCTTCCAGTTAGAGGAAAAATCTCTCCCCTGCCACCCAAGAGCAGCCTTAGAAAGTCTGTTGAGACAGACCCCAAGAAAGGGGCTGTAGCCGGATGGGAAGGAGTCAAAACCTTGCTTTTTAACATCGTGCAACAGCCTTGCCAGGAGGTTCACAAACTGGAGAGAAGTTGGGGTATGGAGCTGTCAAGGCACAACTGGGAAATGCATGTGCTTAGAGACTGTTGTTCTCTACTGACCTCTGGCCTCAGTTTCCCCCAACACGGCCTGAGCCTGTGTGACCCCCCCACAGTCCTGCATTCTGGGTTGTGGACATTCATTGTTTGCCGTCCCCTCTGGTGTGGCTGGAAAGCAGGTTGAAGATTAAGTCTTTGAACTGGTCTAACAGTGTTTTCTTCACCAGTAGCAGTGGGAGGGTGAGCTACTGACAAGTCATTCTGTGTCCCACTGTGCCTTGGGTGATAGCTCATGCAGCCAACTGGACACTAGACTGACCAGCCGAAGCCAGAGCAGAATGGTCAGCAAACGCCATCTGCCGCAGCCAGGACTGGGCTGAGCCCTTGGGAAGGGGTCGAGAGCGGCTGGGCAGTGGTTTGGCAGGGACAAGGCCAGCAGGTACCACAATCCACAAGCCCTTCTGTAAACCCCACCCCACCTCACCCCCACCAAGTCCCTCTTTTCTCTTGTCAGAAGGGCTCAGGACCATCCAGGCTTGGGGCTGAGAGTTCAAAGCATTTAGAGGAAAAAGTGATGTGTGGATCAGAAACTTTGGGCAGATAGGAACATCTGGCTTTGGAGGGTAGGAAGGGATGGGAGAGCGGTGTTCCCATGTGGCACTCAGCCAGACCCTGAGAAAGGGGCCTGCTGATGATACCCTCCACTCTCCATCTAGGTCTCAAGTTTTCATGAGGCCACCTCCTCTGTTCTATCACAAGTTGAGGCAAGGCCACAGTGACAGATACACCTAGGTCAGTGGTTCTCAACCTTCCTAATGCTGAGACCCTTTAACTGTTTCTTCATGTTATGGTGACCCCCTCCCCAACCATAAAATTATTGTTTTTGCTCCTTCATAATTAATTTTGCAACTTTGCTACTGCTATGAATTGTAATGTAAATATCCAGAATGTCTGATATGTGACCCCTGTGAAAGGGTCACAACCCACAGGTTGAGAACCACTGACCTAGGGGGATAGAGAATCCTGCAAGGGTCTAGCGATACATTTAATTGTTGGAGGTCAGGGCTGTACTTAGGCCTGGGGGTAGCTGCCCCACCCCTGGTTGGAAGGTAGGTCCTAGGCACATGCATGGTCCCTAGGTATTCCCCATGCTCCCCACAGCCAGCTGGACCTCAGTTGATGATGGTGCCAATTGTGTTAGAGATGACTGCTTTGCTATTCCGTTTCTTCAAGTAGACGGCCTTATGGTGGCAGGTGCCCTGGTACTGAGTAATCACACCAAACATGACAGCATTTGTGTTTCAAGAAGAAAGGAAGGTCTCTGGCTGCCAGCCAGCGTGTTGCCCCTTTGTTGGGTTGGCCCCATGTCACTCATCTCCTAATCCTCAGTGTCCTTGGCACCCATCAGGCCTGGGTCAGAGCAAGAATAGCCTGGGCAGGCTCAAGCCAGGGCATCAAAGTCCACATGTGGCAGTGGTTCCCGCCAATAGCAGAAGCTGCTGTATTCAGGGTTGACCAGGTCTGTGCTGGGGCCGCGCACCACGGGTGGGAAAAGAAGCTCCACCACCTCCCCGAGCCGCTGGTACCTGTGGGGCAGAACGGACTGCACTGTCGCAAGGCAGTGGCCTCACAGTTGGCGAGGCCAGGGGAGGAGGTGAAACTGGGGACCTAGGAGAGGCGTGGGGGACATATGGCCCTTACGTGGATTTGTGGTTCTTTATGAGCTCCTGAACGAGGTCTCCCCGGGGGTTGACTGTGAAGATCCGAGATTCAGGGAGGCCCACCTGCCGGTAGGCAAAAACATCCTGCAAGACACAGAAAGGGTTAGGGCCTTGTCTGAGCCTGCTTGGGGCAGGGAGGAGGGGACACTTACGTTTGGTCTGTTCCCAAAGGCAGCATAGAAGGGTTGTCCTTGGGGCAGAAACAGTTGCTGAATGTCACTTAGGCAGGCAACCTTGAACACCTCCGGTTTTTTCTCGATCACCTCCCTGGAATGGCCACGACCGTGGACAGGGAAGAGGGAAAAGGAAAGGCAAGACACCAGAGTGTCAGAAGACATGGCTGACCCAGCCTTGAGCAAATGTGTGCTAGGCTGGAGTCCGTGAGCAACTGTGCACTAGGTTGAAGATGCTCTAGCCTTTCCCTGCAAGGGGCCCCGGGCTTGCGTGTGATGGTGGTTACCTGTGGAGGGCAGAGAAGAGGCTGCTGGGAGACAGCAGGATGGGGCCCTTAGGAAGGCCACATCCTCGCTCGCTCACCCACTGCAAGTACCCCTTGGTGAGGTCAGCCATGCCGATGGCCCGTGCTGAGCAGTACAGGAACTTGTATCCATTTCTAGAGGTGGGGGGAGACAGAGCCAATCAGAGGCAACCTCCACATTCTCGTTGTTCCTTGGCTGTAAGCTCATCTCAACTCTGGGGTTCTGGCCTTCAACCCCGGAGGAGTTTGGGAAGGCTTTGAGAGGTGATCTCAGCAGCTGTCCCAGCTAGAACATGAACACTGTTTTAAGGGCTTCCTACTGCCTTGAGGTCAGCAGGTAGATGGCTCACAAGAGAACTAAGGACCAGAAAGGTTTCAGTGTTTTATGGACTTCCCAGGCTGCTTCTATTATGGGCTCTGGTGGTGCCCAAGACTGGTTTTCAAGGGAAGACATTATGGTGACCTAACATATCCTTTGACTCCCTCCCTCCAGACAGGAGCCCTGGCCCAGCCAGAGCTCAGCACTCACAGATGGATTTTGTGGTAAAGACTAGTGATGCCCTGATGTGTCCAGTCTTTACCCAGCTGGGGCAGAATGTGGCCGAGAGCATCCGACCTATAAACCAGGGAAGAAAGGTCAGTTAGCCTACCCAAATGGCTCCCACGCTCCACGGGTGTGGCCTAATGTGTCTCAGCCCACCCGGAAGAAGGCATTTCATAATGCTCCCATATACCCAGAACAAAGGGAGGTAAGTGCCCTGGCACTTCCCCCAGGCTCCTCACAGGCAGCTGGGTCTCACTTGGTGATGGTGCCATCTATGTCAGAGATGACCACCTTGTCATCCCAGTTCCACAGGTAGATGGTGGCTTTGCAACGGCAAGTGCCTTGGTACTGGGTAGTCACACTGAAGACCACATCGTTAGCTCCTTCATGCAGGTTCAGGTACCGCTGGGGATAGGCAAAGGGGGTAGGTATGGTCCCCGACTACCCTCTACTTTGACTGTGGCTTTTGATCCCCAAGAGCCTCTTTCTCCACTTCCTCTTAGTTTAGAGCCCCTTTCTGAGGAGTCTCATGATAGCCACGCATGGATACACGCACATGGGCAGAAGGCATCTGTGCTGCCCAGGGACCTGCATAGTGCCCGGGCATAGGAGCTCTGACTTCCCTTCGACTCTCCATGACACAAATATCAGACAGGCTATGTCTGTGACTTTCTGCCTGGCTTTCTAGGTCAGTCCCAAGGCAAGGGCTAGTTTTGACAGGGAGATACTCTATTCCGGGGTGGGGCACTATGGGATCATCATAGGAAGCTGCTTTCTGGGGCCAAGATACCCAAATCAATATTCCCCTGGAGGGAGACCTAGCCCTGAATGTGAGCCATAGATAATGAGGGTAGCTGCTCTCCATCATAGTTAGGTGACCCCCGTGTACTGGCTGATCCAAAAGTAGACAAGTACTCTAGGGTACCAGGCAAACGGTTGCTTCCTGTACCAGGCGGGCCAAACCCTGACAGGGGGACCACAGATCTCAGGGAATCCATACAGTGACGGATGGAAGGGGTTGTCAAAATCTTAAGAGCTGTTGTTGGCACGGATGACTTCAATGAGGTGTCCAAGGGACACTGCAGGACACTGCAGGTAGATATTTTAGGACATGAGAGGGCTTTTCCCATCCGACCTTCTGAGAGAAATGAGCCGGCCTACAAAAAAGTGAGTCCCCACGGCTATTCAAGCACAGACCGTTGGGGAAGCTGCCTAGGGAACAGAGACTGGCCTGTGGTGAACTGTATCTCAGCTTGGCCCTGTGCAACCTGAATAGAATTCACACAGCCCAGCCCATCTCCGCACTCACAATCTGCTCAGAAGACAGACGAAGGGACTTCTTGTAGGTAGGGATGCAGCCTGGAGTGGAAGGCGGCAGCGGGGACACTTCAAGGATCACAGGACTGTCTGGGGCATCGTCATCGCTGCTTAGGACTTCCGTCTTCTCTCTGTGGCTAATACTGGCATGTGAGCCACCTCCCCCAGTCAAAGGTCCCTCTTTTGCTTACACTCAGCCCAAGGCCTGTTCCTGTCCCTCTAGAGATGGCCTTCCCGTTAAGTGCCACCTGTGTGGCATGTCCTCCCAGGGAGGAGAGAGCCAAGCTGGAATGGAGGGCCAGTCCTCCTGACTTCAGGATGCCTCCTTGGGATGCCCACCTTGGAGAGGGTTTCCTGAACACACGTGTTCTGGAATGGATCCCAAGTCCTACTTGCGTTGGCTTCAGCTGGCCCACCCCTGGTCACTTGCTCCCCAAACTTGGATGGCTGGGTCACTTCCAAGGTTAAAAAAAGGGGGGGAAGCCAAGTAAGCAAGTCCCTGTGTACTGGGGAAGAGAGACCCTTGGCCCTGACCCTCCCCTTAATATAGCAGCCCTTACCCAGACTAGGAGTCTGCATACCAGCTCAGCTTTGCCATTTCCTACCAGAGGGACATTTGGCATGTCTGGGTCTCAGTTTTCCCATCTGGGAGGTGGGAACGTTTCTCAGGAAAATGAAGTGCTTGGAAATTGACACCCACTATGGCTGGGGAAGAGGTTCTGGAACCCCTCACCCAACCAGGGTGGTTCTTACCAGGCTCCAGCCCAAAGCCTTGCCAGCAGGTCCAACTCACCCATGCTGCTCTCTGGCTGCGGTTTTCTCCCTCTGGGCACTGTGCTGTGGGAAAAACTTCCATAAGCAAATTCTGTTTCCGGCCCTGTGCTGGCCCTGGTGATCACTGGCCACCCACCTACCTCCTCAGCTGGGAAGTCCCTGCGTCTCCAGGAAAACCACCATCGGCCACCCTTCCGGGGCATCTTCTCCTTCTCAAGCTTGTCCACAGTGCTCTGTGGGTAGATAATGGCCCCAAGTTCTTTCTGCAAGCTGTAAACCTATCTTACGTTGGCACTGGAAACCCCATGAGCCCAGAGTCTTGGCCCAACCTAGAGAATAGTACTATCAACTTTTGGAGGCTGAAGAAAATGTTGACTTTTCTTCCTCCTGAGAGCCCAGGAGTGACTCAAGGAACTCTGCAGAGGAGACCAAGGGCCGTTCCTGTCTCACCAGAACTCCTGGCTCTAGCCTAGCTTCCAGATCTCATGAGCCATGGCCTACTGGACTGCTGAAGGTAAGCTGTATCGGGAGAGTCTTAGGAATTGGTACTCCATGCCTCATGCCTCCCAGTGGCCCCAGGAACAGACTGTAGTCAGGATTCTCTTCAATCCCAAAGACAGACACAGAAGTCAGTGATCCTAACCCATCCCTCTCTTTGTATTTTGATCAGTACCAGACTGGGGCAGGATTACCTTGAGGAAGAAAAGCTGATTAGATGCTAGATAACCCAGCAAAGTCCAGGGCAAGGCCTGCCCACGTGACACATCAACACCTATAATATAACTACAGATTCAGGTTATAGAACTCAAGTCAGAAGGACATGAGCTTGGGGTCCACCAGCCTGAACGCCAACAGGCTTGGGTGGGGGGGTCTCTCAAAGGCCTCAGGTGGTGGGTCTGTCTGGATAAAATGAGGAAAAGTCAAACGGGAGTGACTCCCTTCCCACAGCGTCTAGATCCTATCTCTGTTGCCATCTGATAGAGCCAGTCACTAAAGAGATCATCAGCATTTAACCTTTGAAGCCGCCTAACTAAGCGAAGAATCATGGGTAAAGCCAGAGTGGGGCCCTGGGTGCCTCCTAGAGGGCGGAAAGGGCAGGCACAGTCACAGGCTGACCTCACAGAGAGGGCAGGTGGCCCCAGAAGGCCAAGTGGAGATTCTGAGAAGGAAGATGAATGCTGGTTCTCTTCCCCCATCTGAGTATCTACACATGCTGTTCCCTGCCTGAACTGCTCAGGACTGTCACCCGTTTGTCTGGCTAGTGAGCACTTTTTCGGCAAACACCCTGTAGTAAGCTGTCACAGCACCAAGGCTGCTCATCCCCAGCATTCAGTTGAATTTGATGCTCATCTGGATGACTCTCTGATCAATTGTGCATTCCTAGAGGATGTGTTTGTTTGGTACATGACTCTTCAGACCAGATATGGCACATAACAAGTACTCAGTAGATGAGGACTGACCAAGGAACCAGTCGCCCCTCAATCCAGCACAGAGGAGGAGCAGAGTGGAACCCTGTTTCCCAAACCTTATCTTTCAGATCCCAAACTCTCCTGTTGAAGGTTTGCCTCAGTTTGGCCATTTGTCAGATCTTTATCCTGCTCTGATTTCACCTGCGTTCCTCTGACGAGAAGTCCACACCCAATAGAACCCAGCTGTGGCTGAGAACTCTGGGAATGATGGGCTTTGCCCACACAGGATGGGCAAGACTCTGAGGACTTCTGCTTCCTGTCTCCAGAGTGAATCTGGTAAAGCAGCCAGCAGCCAGAGGGTCCAAGGCCCACCCCTGTCCACCATCTACTTTCTCTTCAAGGCTATGACTTCAAAGCCGTGGCCCTAGTTGTATTCTAAGGATTACCTTGGGTAAGTTCTTCTGGAAGGCTTGCAGACAAAGGATCATGGGGGCAGCCACAGCCCAGTTATAATGCCTAGAGAGACAGAACGAGATGTCAGAGCTGCAGCAGCTTGAGGGCATAGAGTGGGTGACCGTGGCCATCCACCACCCCCAACCTGCTACTCACTTCTCATTGATTTTCACCACGAGGTTTGGGTCATCCAGGAGCCCGGGATTTTTAGTGAGGTTCTCATAGGAGACCACATGCTGGTTGAACTTCTCTGGGCACAGAGGCAGAGAGTGAGGGCTGATACTGCCATGTCCCACATGATCTGCTTGCCCCATACAGACCTCCTGTTGGCCGGGTCTTTGACCTAGCAACATTTTCCCCTTCCTGTGGTTTTTACACCCGTTCCCACTCCAGGATCTACAGGCTAGGTCAAGGCTTACTATCAAGCATTTGTGTCAAAGATGCTGGTTGAGAGTGGGTACCACGGGGCAGCCTCACATCTGTGCTACCACACCCTCAAAAGTCTTCCCTGAGTTCTCCTGGCTCCCGGAAGTCTTCCCTGCTGTGCTGTGACTTCTGGAGGGCTTCCCTGCTCTTCCTTGGCCCTAAGGGGTCATCTCTGTCCTCCTATGGCTCCTGGGTGTCATATCTCTTCTCCTCTCACCTTCTTTCATCATTAGAAGCCTTCATCCCTTTTCTCATCCTCCCCATCCTCCCTTAGTCCCTAGTTCTGCACTAATCCTCGGAATGGCTGGCACCATGGTTGAACATACCCAGGGGGATGTCTCGGGTTTCAGCCAGTCCACCACAGAGGGACAATGCTACTTTGTCCACTGAGTCCAGGGTGGGTTCTGCTATGTGTTCAGGGTTGGGGTTCTCCAGGAGCTTCTGGTTGCTGGGCTCACTCCACCTCCTGGGACCCATCCCACAGTCACTGAAGACAAAGAGGCCAGCAATGATATGAACACAAAAGAAGATGGAGGTGGCTCCCCTTTCCTCCCTGGATCTTGATAGGAGGCCTTTGGCTCCACAGGCCCCAGTCCCAAAACTCCCTGTCACCCAGAGCCCAGGCACCTCTGGGGGAAATAAAGGGCTGCATTCTCAGAGTCCAGGGAGGACAGGTCATCCAGGTAGATGTCACTGGGGCCCAGGTGGTGGTTTCTCTTCAGGGAACCTGAGGGTGAAGGAGGGGACACCCGTCCACCAAACACAGGTTCAGTGGCATGAGCAACATGTGGTCCATTGCCTCTGAATGTCCTAAGCTGATGCTGTCCACTAGAACTCTTCCATGACAGAAATGTCCCTTATCTGTATTGTCCAATATGGCAGCCACTAGCCACATGTGGCTACTAAGCACACCTCAGATAGATTGGTGTCATAGAGAAGTGGAATTTTAAAGTATAACTTTAATCATTTCATTTCATTTTTTACCTATTTATTGGTATCTTTTAATAACATTTTTATTTATTTTCGTGTGTGTGAGTCAGAGGACCACAGGTCAGAGGATGACTTGCAGGAGTCAGTTCTCTCCTTCCACCATGTGGGTCCTGGGGATCCAACTTGGGCTGTCAGGCTTGGCAGCAAACCTTTTACCCACTGAACCACCTCACTAACCCCAAGTATTGTTTCTTTGACACAGGGCCTCGTGTACCTCAGGCTGGCTTTGAACTCACTATGTAGCAAAGACAACCTTGCATTCCTGATCCCATCACCTATATTTCCCAAATTCTGGGATTAAAAGCTTGTAGCACTATTCACAGTTTATGTGGGACTGGGGCTGGGACCCTGGCTGCTTACATGTTGGTCAAGCATTCTGCCAACAGCATGCCATTTCCAGGCCTTAATTATTTAATTTAGCTGCCTATAAATCAATGACTACCAACTTGGACAATGCAGGCCAGGGGCCTTCCTACCCACACCTTGGTAAAGACAAACTGGGAGCTGAGAGTGGTCCAGCCTTGCTTGCCCTGACTGCCTTCCTACCCCATCACCCATCCCTCCTCACTCAAGACAGCCATCTCAGTCCTAGGCCTGCAACATCTCCCACCTTGGCCTAACTCACTCAGCTTCCTCTGCCTAGAATTTTCTTTTCATTCCTTCTATGGCTGAGTCTTCATTTTCCATGTCTCAGTTACAACTCTTTACTATTCAGAGAGACCATCCATGACCATGTGACTTCACAGTCCCCATCCCTGAGCTAATGATGCTGTTCTGTGTGGTCTATGCCATGCTCTCCCCTGTTCACACATATCCCATTTGGCTCCTCCATTGAACTGGGCCCTGTGAACACTGGCCAAGCATAAGGCCTGGCATATAGCAGCTGCTCAAACTGTACTTAAAGTCCTACAGTCCACCCAGGACATAACCTGAGGCCAGGGATGCAGTGAGAGGACCCAGCCATCACTCACCTTTTCCCTTGGAGACTTCTGGATGCCCAGAGGGAATGTGGCTCTCCAGAGTGGCCCAGCTCCATGACTTAGTGGCAGGAGGGTGACCCCCACCCCTAGAATTCTGAGTCTTGGTTTCCTTAGTCTCTTGGGCAGCAAGGGGAGAACCCACTAGAGTTTCCTCACAATGTGTCTCCACATCAGGAAGCACTATATCCTCCCTGGCCGCTGGCTGTAGCATGGGGAGTCTCGAAATGTCCACACCAGCCACAGAGGAGGAAGGGCTAGGTTCAGGTTCCCCAGGAAGAGCAGAGATTGCTTCGGCCATACTGTCAAGGACCATAGACAATTCATGCAGCTCAGCTTTCGCCACCTTCAATCAGATAAACACAGGAAGACACAGCCTGGTGCATGGGGGCTCCCAAGACTCACATCCCAGCAACTCTGCCCTGATGCAGAGGGGCCAGGGAGTCCCTGAAAGGCAGGGATTGGGAACAGCACGGAGGAACTCACCTTAGGCAGTCTCCCCCAGGCCCATTGCATGTGAGACTCGGCTCTCAGGGGACTTGGCTCCAAGGACCGCAGCTCCAGCTCAGAGTCACTCTTAGGGGACATTAGGTCACCCGATGAGAGGCTGCAAAAAATAAGCATTCAGAGACAATACTAGTCAACCTGTCATTACTCCCCAACATAGAAAAAATTTTCAATAGGTATTTATGCCTGTATTGAATCCAAAATATTCAAGAATATGTATGTGTGCGCACACACACACACACACACACATATACATCTATAAATGTATATATGTAAAGAACTCCTATAAATCAACAATAAGGCAATACGATTTTTTAAAGCTAGATGTCATAAAACATGCCTGTAATCTTAGCATCATCTTCTGCTACATAAGGAATTCAAGGCCAACCTTGGCTATGTAAGACCCTGTCTCAAAAAATCAAAACAAATAGGATGGCAAGATGGGACTTCTTTTTTTTTTTTTTTAAGATCTGTATATGTGTATGTGTGCACATGGGTGCAGTGCCTGCGGAGGCCACAAGAGGGCGTCAGGTCTCCTGGAGCTGGAATGACAGGCAGTTGTGAATTTTATTCCTTGGAAGCAAGTACTCTTAACTGTGGAGCCATCTCTCCAGCCCCAAGATGTGACTTTTCAGCATGAAGGAAAGTTCTAGAGAGTAGTTTCAGTCGCTGAACATTGTGAACGGACTCCATGCCACTGAATTGTGCACTCTGAACTGGTTAAACTGGTAAAGCTCGTGTCAAGGATGTTTTGCCACAATTTAAAAATTGGCTTTGCCGAATAACTAGGTGAACCCAAAGAAAGCATACATAGAACCTCCTGGAAGTTGGAAGCAAACAGGATCATCAAGCAAAAGTTGGAAGCCAGGGGCGGGGATAGAGGTGGGAGGTAGGGGAGCAGGGGAAGGGGAGAGGGGGAAGGAGAAGGGAGAAGGACTGGGGAGAGCTTGGGACTGGGAAGGGAGGGTGAAGATGGAAGAAAGGTGGACATTGGAGAAGGGAATAAGATATCTACATTAAGAGAATCATTTTAGGGTTGACAAGATACTTGGCCCTGGGGATCCCAGGTGTCCACGGGCATGTTCCCAGCTAGGTATTCAGGCAGCAGAGGAGAGGGTGCCAGAACTAGCCTTGTACCATAGTCACATTGATGATTATCTTGATTACCATTATAGAAATTTCATCCGATGGATGGAGATAGAGACAGAGACCCACATTCACATCAGAGCAATGGATTGA
>PVIU01020577.1:0-33669 GCA_004026605.1 Ondatra zibethicus
GACCATACACCCAGAGCACTGCAAGGCATTTCCATGTTTGATTACCTAAGATTACATTTTGTATCAAAATGTATCCATTTGATGGGGGGAATGTGTAAACATTTTATATGGATTTATCTTTTGAAGTTAATTTTCCTTGTAGGTTAAAAGATACCCAAAGTATACTAAATTCAAAATAAAGATTAAATCCCTTCTTAAAAAAAAAAAAAAAGAAAACGGGAGGAGTGCTGTGAAATGCTGTCTTCCAGGCTGGACATGGCCAATGCACTCAGGAACTTGCACCAGTCTTGGTTACCCGCAAAACCCTGTACAAGACCGAGTCAGTCAACAGTCTCTCTTGGATAGGGGAGGGGTTCATCCAGCTCTACCCTGGCTATAGAGCTACTGAAAACTGATAGCTATCAGGCAGGAAATAATTTGTCTTTTTTTTCCATATTCTTTTTTTTCCATTCAAAAAAAATAAAATTTTTACATTTCCCCCCCTTCTCCCAGTCCCCTCCCGCTCCCTCCCACTCCTCCTCCCTCCCCCTGCTTCCTTAAAAGATGGCATGATTGCATGTCATAGACCCAATCAAGGGTAAATAAAATTGCTTAAATTTTTAAGATTTATTGTATATTAAGAACTTCTCTCATTGATTAATGGATCAATGTTATATTGGAAGAATGTCCCTAGTTACATGTCTATGATCCCAGTTCTATTTAACATTTTTATCAAATAACTTCAGTAAAAAGCCAAAAGTGAAATTCGTCAAATTCTTGGTAACACAAATGAAACAAGAAGTTAAAGGTAACGATTTGGATGGCAGAATTAGCATTTAAAAATACCTCAGTGGAATGAATTGCTGAGTCAAGCTTCAAAAGATGAAGCGTTGTTGGGCAAAGGGTAAAACTGAGCTCTGAGGTTAAAAGAAAATCAACTGTACAGTCATAGGAAGTATAATAAATGATTTGAGAGAAGCTCATGCAGGAAAATCTCCCTCCATAGTCTCACTTCACTGCAAAGCATATTACTAAGAATAACTGACTATCCTAGATGACTTACCACAGGAATACTGGTCCAGTCCGTCTCAGGAGTTGATCTGGGATTGTGGTTGAAATATCATGCAATTCTATCATCTGAGAGGAGAAAAAGAAGACCACAGCATCCTTAACATAGAGGAAGACATTCTGACTATGAAGTTCATGCTGTAATGTGTTTCTGTGGTAATCCCAAATCCCACAAAGTGATTTTAGAGGTTTCTAGAACATAAGATTTCAAGTGTTAAAATGACAACATTTCTCAACAGACCATAAGGATTGGACACAAGGACCTCCTGTTAAGCAACAAGGATTTGTGCTTCCTATGCTGTCAGGCTTACCCTGTCTTTAACATGGATGTATTCTTTGTGTCCTTTGGTCTTACCACAAGTGTCTCCTTCCTGGAAACCACAGCCCAATGATAACAATTTTGTTTCATAACTTTCTTAAGACCCTGTTATATTTTCTATATTTGAATCATTAATATCAAAGCATCATGATGCTTGCTACTGTTCAGCTAACCCCAGTAGAACATAAGCCTATTCCTTTGTTGTTGTTCATTCCTAAATCCTTACCAACTACACTAAAACTTGATACATAGGAAGAATTCAATAAATGTTTACATAACTTTCCCCCATCTCTTGCCTCTCTGCAGCCTCTCCCAGGTACCTTTTCTCTAATCCCTCCCATGTACCCCAATCAAATTGATAGCCTCTTTTTCTTAGATTATTTATTTTTTTATTTAATTCATTTTACATACCAACCACAATTCCTCCTCCCTCCCCTCTTCAACTCCCTCCACCTCCTCCACCCCACCCACTCCTCAAAGAGGGTAAGGCCTCTCATGGACAGTCAGCTAAGCCTGGCATATGGAGCTGAGAAAACACCAAGTCCCTCCCCACTGCATCAAGGCTGTGCAAGATATCCCACCATAGGAATCAGCTCCAAAAAGACCAGGGATAAATCCTGGTCCTACTGCCAGGGGAACCACGAATAGACAAAGCCACACAATTGTCACCCACATGCAGAGGGCCTAGTTTGGTTTCATGCAGGCTCCCCAGCTGTCAGTCCAGAGCCCATGAGCTCCCACTAGCTCTGCTCAGCTGTCTTTGTAGGTTTCCCCAACATTATCTTGCACCCCTTGTTTTTCTTAGATTATTATTGTTACACACATACATAGAGATGTGTGTATATACATAAATATACAAGTACAACCTGGCAAGTCCTTTTTTGTTGTTGGCAAACTTGGTGTCAAGGCTGACGACTCTCCATTGGACAGCCAATAAGGGACTCATTTCTGGAAGAGACTTATTCTCCTCCCAGCAGTCATTAGTTATCTATAGTTAAGCGGTGAAACCCCACAAAACAACCTTCCATATTAAAATGTGCACTAATGTTGTCATGGTTCCGGTTTTGTTTATGCAACCATTTCTAGCAGATTGCTTCATAGCATGCATCCGGGTATGCTGGCTCTTGCAATTTTTCTGTCGTTCTGATCCCTCTGCAGTGGTGTTCCCTAAGGCATAAAATCAGGAACTATGGTGTAGATGTATCCATTGAGGCTGGGCTCCCCACGGCCCACTAGTCTCTGCATTGTGGCCAGTTGTGGTTTTCTGTAGTGGTCTCTCTTTGCTGTTAACAGAAGCTTCGTTGATAATGGGTGGTAGCTATACTTATCCAGAAAAGGTGACCCATTCACGAAGATGGTTGACAAGCCCAAGTGTGAAACTAGACTTGTAGATTTACAGATGCCAGTGGGTTGTGGTAGGGCAAGGAATGCTTGGTGTTTTTGAAGTGGATGGGTAAATAGATGAATTAATGATGCCTCATAACCATGAAACCTATATTGAATTCTCTCCTATAAAAAAAAATACTCTGAGAAAACCATCATGAGATAAGGAAGCCCATGTAGCTGTACATTTTCAGATGAGGATACACAGGCCAGCATGAGGATGGGTCTAGAAAGCTGTCGTTGCAATGTAGGAAAGCTGCTGCCAATTGGAAATTATGAAACTGCCAGGTAAGTACTGTCCACACCAAAGATAGGTGAGATTGGGTTGCTTGCATACCTTGTGCACTGCTCTTAAAGTGAAAGGGTTCATCTTTTTTTCATCCTAAGGTTTGGAGATTCTCTGATTCTGGTAAAATATATATATATCATTGGATACTTTAAGAATTGAAAAATGAGAAAATAGAAAAAACATCTATGAACTCACAGCCAACACCCTTTCCCAAAGATTGGCCCCAGCATTTCCTTCTGTTAGGAACTACTAAACGATGCAGTAATTTTTCCCCCAAGATTCCATCCATCTCATTATAATTAAGTCCACAGCATCATTTCCCTTCAATGTTTCTTTAGACTTCTGAGAAATCGTCAGCAAGGCAAATCCCCAGTTTATCAGATGCCTCGCTTTTAGCAGAATGAGACTTTCATCAGGTGCCCAAAGAGCAGAAGCCTTCCATGTCTCCGGTAGCTGGCCTCTACGCCAGTGCTGCCACCTTCATTAGGGAAGCATCAACCATGCCCTCTCCACAGTGCTTCCTTTATGGCACAATAATGTCTCCAAATTCGTATGCCTCTGCCAATGGTCACCAATTTATTCGCTTTCATATTTTTGACAATTTCCATGGAAATTTAAGATATTTTGAACCTACCAGGTGAGAAGGGATAGAACCAAAAACTATTGTGAGGACGTGTAGAAGTGACCCACAAGCTGCAGTGTAAAAAGTCTACTAGCTAGCTGAAAATACTCTTTTTGGTACATATTCTTTGTATTAAGAAGCTAAAGTTTAAATTTTCTGAAAAAAAATTGTATAGCACAAAACCTGCCCAAAATTAAGGCCCTCTACATTTCATCATGTACAGAAAGAGGAGCCCATGATGGACTATTAGTAATTAGTGTATTGTGGGAGGGCATGCCATTTTCCTCAGTGGGATAGCCATTGACAAGTTGCCTCAACATAGTAAATGACAGCCCCTTTAAAAATATTTTATAATTATATTATGTGGACAAATGTTTTACCTCCATGTATATATGTGCACTGCATCTATGCCTGGTACACACAGGAGATACAAGAAGGGGTCAGATCCCTTGGAACTGTAATTAAAGATGGCTGTGAGCCACCATGTGGTTGTTAGCAATCATATCTGGGCCCTCTAGTGCTCTTAACCACTGAACCATTGCTCCAGACCCACAATTATAAATTCTTGTTTTTAGAATATGAAAATTTGTTACTGTGTTTCCATTCTCAGAATTTATGATCTTGGTCTTTCCTTCTTGCCTTTGTATGGGGCCAAAAGTTCCATTGGCTACTTTAACAAATTTAAAGCAGACTCCAGGAATATCACCTTTTCATGACCTTTTCAACCAAATTCAACAACCAGAACTTAATCATTTTCCTCAATGAAGTTCAATCAGCCATCACTGGACATGAAAACCGTGGTCTTCTTGTCCTTCTTAATGAGCTGCACCCTGACACACTTCCTGATAGCAGAATTTGGCTGCTTGGTTTCAAACCCTACTTTTTCTAGAACAATACCCTTTGCATAAGACACACCTCCAAAAAGATTGGCCTTTGGGGCTGTGCCCAA
The DNA here is from genome assembly GCA_004026605.1 of Ondatra zibethicus. Taxonomy (NCBI): domain Eukaryota; kingdom Metazoa; phylum Chordata; class Mammalia; order Rodentia; family Cricetidae; genus Ondatra; species Ondatra zibethicus. Next base: position 4,610 of record PVIU01020577.1, read on the forward strand.
GTGGGCTTTCTTGTATTGCTTACCATGATCCCTTTGTTGACAATGTAGCTTCCAAGCAGTACAGAGACCATGACACTTGCCCATCTGTCCAGTACCACTGGCTTGAGAGAAAGCCAATTTTAAATTCTTAAACCACTCAAAGAGTATTTAAATTTCCAAAACTCACTCTTATATTTGAATTATGACTTTTCATAACTATACTGAAATATATGTAATCTGTAAAGATTTGGGCAAACACCAATATTTTAAAAGAATCTTGATGTATACAGAAAAGACATCTCTATTTTTTATGTGGCTGTGAACAAAGTAACAGAATTTTTGGACACTCCAAGAAGAACTATCATTTAATATTTACTCAGGTAAAGAAAAACTACATGTCACGAACTGGCATTTATACTATTATTATGTATGCTGGAAAATTATTTTATTGTTTTTTGGAGACCAACCTTTTGTCATAGCTTGATTATGAGCCACCTTTGTGTAAATGAAAGAAAAGATATTCAAACAAGTAAAAATAAATGTGCATGATTCACCAGCACAGCTAACTCGAGATTCTCCAGCTTCCTAACCACGACTGATATGAAGATTTATCGCCACAGCTGCCTGCGTTCTTCTTTTCCTTGTAGCTGAAGGAATCAAATTTCTTTCTGGAGATTAGTCATGTGTGGGGGTGTTGCCAACTGCAAAATATTTGTTATGAATGAGGTGCACTTCTCTGCTCCTGTCCTCCAGCCCCAAGTCAGTGAGTAATTTTCATTTCTTTGTGTGTCTTTCCCGCCTACCATCAGGAACGAATTTTAATGACTTACACAGTCAAACTTTCTTTAGTTGTTACTCTAACCTCAGACTTCAGATTGTATTGTTTCTGCAACATGATAAGCTCACAGAGAAAGGTAAGACAAAGTGGCATTTGGACACACGCTTACAAGAATGAGATTCAAGCTGAAGGAAAACCATACATAGGGATTGAAAGCAGAAAAAAAGGTGAAAGCATCTTGGGTGACTAGGAATGTGCCAAGTACTCTCCTGAGCTCCCTTACTAAACAAATTGAACACTTCAAACAACTAACTAATAATGTCACAGAGTGTCAACATGGTTTCTTTTTTTCTTATGGACTGTTTTGTGGAAACTATCATTCTCAGAACAGTCCTACCAGGGGTTAAGTCATATTTCCATGTTGCATAGGAAACTAGTAAATTTTTCAAAATTACACAATTCATTAGTGGCTGAAAGCATTTATGCTTAGATCTAGCTGGCTCCCTAGCTTGTTCTCTGTTTTTCAATATTTTGTCTTGGTTATAAAGAATTACCCAATTATATAAGCAATAATGTAAGTACACAGTTTGAGAAAATCAACGCTGTGCCTACATAAGAAATTCATAAAACCAAAAGGGACTTCCATTGGTCATTTCTTTCATGTAAAATTAATTCTGCCTTTTCCTTTTTAACACCTTTGGAAATATGCACTTAAAATTTGGCTTGTACCTAATCACAATCTGGCAACCATTGTCTCATAGGATTTTTCTATTCTTTAAACCATATGGTGCTAGTAGGGTGGAACATATTATGCTATGTTCAATTACAGAAAAATACTAAAATAATTGAACAGAAAATGAGATTTCAATAACTCCACCAATGGTTTTATTTCTATTATGTCACTTTGGGTAGGTCTGTTTTGCCACTGAATTTAATGGTTGCTTTACCTACACATTTTATAATTCAGAATTCCAGGTTGTTTTAATATGACATGTAAGAAGAATAGTAGCAAAACGGTGAAGTAGTAGAGAAGTTCCCAGCATTAAAAGGGAGATACTGGAGTTTGTGTTAAGTTTGGTGGGGGTTTTTGTTGTTGTTGTTGTTGTTGTTTTTTAACATTTTTGGTAGGGAGGCATAGTATATTTGGCTCTGTATTAAATATAAAGTCAGTCATTTAGCTAAGCTCATTTATGAGAGTAATTATTGTTCAAATCAATACTAATGATTGACTAACTTGCTCATATATAAGCACCCTTATTTGGTCTCTAACAGGGCAAAAACTTAATCAGTTATTCATAGTCATTTAAATTTTTATAAGGCAAAAAGGCAAAGAGAAGATACATTTCCAACACTGAACACTTGAACAGCTGCGCCTAACCCAGTAAACAAATGACACAAAATAATTAGAGCCCCAGAACACGAATTTCAACAGATTATTAAAATGCCCTCTCCGTCCCCCTATAGACCACAGTCGGTTTTGTCTCCTTTCCCCAGCACTTGAGCAAATGGGAAGTTTCAAAGGAGACGATACCTCTTAGGTGAATAAATTCATTTCCCCAGCAACCTTGAATTAAAGCTGCCTTCTGTGTGACTGCTGGTTTTTCTCCCTGGTCACAATAGTTAGGCAACGGCCTTATTGTTGTTGCAGTGAGATGGGATTCACCACAGGCTCATCCATTTTTTTCTCAGTAATCTAGCCTTCCTTGAGCTTTGTTGGGACTACTGTGTACTGATCTGATGCTTCAGAGACTTGCCCACAGTCACCCCTACCAGCTGCCGTGCCCAGATGACCACATCCCTCTTTCTAAGGATAAGTGACTCCTTGCAGTTGTGGCTTATGGCACATCTCCAGTCCCCCTATTCCACCCTCTTCATGTACATTGGCCTTGGGAACCTGGACCAGTGCCTTCTTAGTAGCAATCACAGAATTCCTGCCCGTCTTTGTGGGACTGATGTCATAGTCATCTTACCCATGAATTACAGGCCATGTTTATCAGCATGATTCTGGGTCTACTTCTCAGCATGTTCACTTTGCCTCTGCCCTTCCCCCTCATTTCCTGCTTCCACACTGTGGTTCCCATATGCTAAGCATCTGTTGTGTGGAGGCCAGGCTCAAAGCTTTCTCTGCGTGTGAAAACCACCTGCCCCTTGTCACCCAGTCATGTGTACTAGAAACCTCAGTCAAAAGAACAAGCTTTCTCAGTGGTATGGATTACTCTCCACCTTATATCCTGGAAGATAAGCATGTAAAAGTGTGCTTAAGCAGTTAGGCACTGGGAATCAAAAAATCCTAATGGTTCTTTTCTAACTTCTCCAGAGACCAGAAAAAAATAGAAAATTAACCCATTATTTCATTGCATTCTTTAAAGATTTATGTTTATTTTCTGTATATAAATGTTTTACTTGCATATATGTATGTGTAACAAATACATGTCATGCCCTCGGAGGCCAACAAAAGGGAGTCAGAGCCCCTGAACCTGGAGGTGTTAGTGTTTGTGAGCTACTGTGTGGGTTCTGGGATCTGAATCCAGCTCCTCCACAAGAGCAGTAAGTGATCTTATCCACTGAGCCATCACTCCAGCCCCGCAATGTATTTTTTATGAAAATATCATGAAAAATGTTAGTGAACATCCACTTTATGGTCGCCACTCGGCATCCATTAACAGGTTGACCATAGATATTAATGTAGTTTTAAGCTACATTATGATCTAAAGCCATAAATATGACCAGAACAGTTCACAAAGAGAATAACAGTAAAGGTTTATGAAAGTGGACTCTATATCCATATTCATAGTAGCCCATCACAGAGATCTTGTTACTTTCTGTGTCTTTAAAAATTGCATTACTCTGATCCTTGACATTTTAATATTTTTATATGTCTCTCGGTGGCTTTAAATGTTCATTCAGATATATTTTAATTTAGTGTTGGAGAATTTCATAGATAATATATTTTAATCCAGCCCATCCCCAACTCCCTCCCCACTTATACCCCTGAATCACCATTAGTTTTCATACCCAACTTCATGTATTCAGTTTTAAGCCCTCTGAGTCTATTTAATGCTGCCAGGATGGACTTTTTCTGAAATATAAACCATAGGATTTTTAAGGCATGATATTTTTGTAATCAGACAACTTTGAACTTGCCACACCAGATAGATATACAAGATGGTGCCTATGACAATGGCATTTGTCCTTACAGAACGTTTTCTAGACATCTGCTCCAATTTGATACTAAAGGAGAAATAGCCACTGAATTCTCATCTTTAGGTGATAATATCTGATACCAAGAAGTATCTATTGTATATACAACAATATATCTTTTCATAAGTGGTTTTAAATAAATTACTGTAGCATATATTAGAAATTCTTATATTAAAGTAGTTTGCATATTGTAAATGTTAATGAATGTTTCACAACCAATGCTGCTTTGACAAATATTTAATTTCTGTCGTATCAATTTCTTATAAAAATATCCAAACGGAAAATGTCATTCTTTTGCCTTCTTCTGTTTCTCTGCCTTCTCTTCCATGATGTGCCTTAGCGACCCTCTGGCCATTTCAGTTCCCATTTCTCATACAAATTTATGAGTTTTAGCATTTCTGCTCCTCCCAAGAGTCCTCATGGCCAAGACTACAATTATCTTTCTCCTTTTTTCCATATTTAATAGGATGCAGTATGCATGTTCAATTGTTGACAAGCAGCATTTATTAAACACTTTTCTATCATGGTGACTTGTAGATTTTTCCCATTTTAACTTTGAACAGCTAACTCGAGTTTCTCACGGCAAATGGTAGATGGGTCTTGTTTCTAAAACTTCTCTTCCCTCTCACAGTATTTTCTTGGGGAGATGGCTCTTTGGTTTCAACATTTTCTATGTTGCCTTTTTATTTACTTTCCAAAAGTTGATCACTCGTGAGACTAAAATAACAAAGTCATGAAAAGAAATGGGCACCTATAATCCTAGTACTAGGAGGTCTAATGCAGAGGAATTGAGTTGAAGTCCAGTTTGGGATATGCAGCTATGCCAGGATCAGCCTCAGCTTATATAAAAGGAGTCTGGCTCCAGAAACCCAGAGCAGTGGGTGTAGCTAGGTTGTAAAATGCTTACCTCGAGTAAGTCCTTTTGCCATTCCCTTGGGCAAGTGGGGTGTGACATCTGTTCTCTGAGTACTTGCCTCCCAAAGATGATGAGGTGAAGTCATTAGAAAGCTATCCATTGAGCCAGTCAGTCTCTTTCATTATGCATTTTCCCTTGGGCCATTGTTTTACAGGTACTAACTGGTCAGTAGAATGTCCCTGACACTTTTAAATCTTACGTTGTTGGAAGCACCACACACACAGCCAAAGCTATTGGATGGTGGATAGTGAACTCCCAAGAGTTGGGTTCAAATGCTTGCACTGCATTTATTTGCTATGGCAGCTTAGGCAAATAATTGAATTGCTCTGTGTGCTGCTTTCCCTGCTAGTAAAATGAAGACAGCAATGGTACTTTGCTTACGATAGTGCTGTTCTGATGGAATTGACAGTCCGTAGGAATTGCCTTGCTTCATTCTGACACATAGTAAGCTTTTAATCAATATGAAGTACTATGCTATTTTTCTGAAATCTTCCAAATATTCATATTCTTTATTATCCAGTCTATTTCCTTTATGCATCTTCCACTCAAGAATGTACAGTGAGAATACTCTCTGTCCCCTTCTCTAATTTTAGAACACAGTAATATCATATTTCCTTTTGGCTCACAATTTTATGGCTTTGCTCTTAATCTGTTTGACTCCTATTCCAGTACCTCTGACCTATACTTGATGTATTTTAAGTAGAGACGGCCTCAAACTTAGGAATGAGTTATGTCCCAAAGCTACTCATAAGTCATCAGCTTGGAACTTGGAGCACGTTTTCCCAGTGAGATGAGGCAGTTATATTCCAAGGGCAGTTCTCTAACACTTATTAAAGTGACCAACCTTTCACTAACAACATGAACACCCTAAAACTATCAATTAAAATATAGTTATTGAAAGACAGGTTTTATGTTCCTATGTAGGATGATAATAAGTGAAGTTAGATGGGATTGCTCCTCCAAAAGTATAATAATAATCTGTATTGCTGAGCATGGGAGCTCACGACTGTAATACTAGTCTTTTGGAGGCTGATGCAAGATCTGAAATTCGAGGCCAGTCAACTCTGCATAGGGAATTCCAGGATAACTAGGGTAACATAGCAACATAGCATCATTTAAAAACATAGCCATTATACATAGCCATGGGCTACATAAAGTCAACTTCACACAAGTATATCATGTACTTTGACTGTATTCACCCTCCACTTCCTTCTACCACCTTCCCTTCCCATGATAGCCATTCGTTCTCCCAGACAGTTTTCTTTCTACTCTTCATGTCCTATGTATAGATAAGCTTTTATGAACCTGCATAAAATCTAATATCCAAAAATGACAGAAAATACATGATATTTAATTTTCGGAGTCTGATGTATTTACGTGCTATAAAATGTCTCATTTGCAAGTGGGAAAAATTATCCAAGGTCATAACGCTAGCTAAACATAGAGTCATAACGAATATCCATGTTTGCAGTTTCAATTGAAGAGATCCTTCAAATAATCCTTATCCAGTAGGCTAATCTGCCTTGGGGAGCTCTAGTGAGCTTAAACAGAGAAATGGCAAAGTGCAACAATGAGAGCCAGAGAGCTATTTCTCTACAGACTAAAAAAATAACTTGCTTGGTGCCATGTGTGGTGGCACACACCTGTAATCACAGAAGTCAGGAGGCTGAGTCAGAGAAACTGGGAATCTGAGAGAATTCTAGGGTCCAAACCAGTTTCAAAGTCATCCTGAGTTACCAAATGATACCTTGTCACAGAAAAAAAAATAGAGAGAGACAAAATATCTTCCTTCTAAGGACCAGTTATTTGCAATGGCAGTTCAGAGAACTTCTGATTTCTTTCTTTTTATTCTATTGCTGATGTTAAATGATTTGATAACTCTCCATTTTATTTTGTCCTGGAACTCTCTTCGCAGACTACAATGGTCTTGAACTCACAGGGATCCACCTGCCTCTGCCTCCTGCGTACTGGGATTAAAGGCATGTGCCACCATACCAAGCACAATTTGCTATTTCCATATCTGGAATCATTTATGTCTTAAATATTTACTAAACAGCTACTGTATGTTAAAAATTCAAATATAAATAAAACATCTGAGAGAGGTGGGGAGAAAGAGAGAAAAAGAGCGAGGAGAGAGCACAAATAAACTCAGGAAAATAGTCAAGAAACGAAGAGCCACGTTTGTTGAAAACCAGAGACCAATTCTAATTGAAGCAGTTAGAAAACCTTTAATAGAAGAGATGACAGTTTTAGTCGAGTCTTTGGGAGTTTCCAGTTGGATAAAGAAAGACAGTTTTAGTGATGTGTTAAACAAGCAAAAACCTGTTTGCTGTTCTGCTAGACACTGCCACCAATTCAACATAACTAGAGTAAAGGGCATGGAAAGTTTCCTTGGTAATATACGTCTTGAAAAGCATCAGCAAACCAGAGTCTGAGGGCACTGTTAACTAGAGTAAGGAACTTGCATTTGTTTATTCTATAGGTCAGCAAACTGCAAACTGAAACACCAAATCTAGTTCTTGTACAGCTTGTATAGCCCAAAAGCTACAACTGCTCTTCAAAATTTTAAGTAACAAATAAAAAGAGCCAAGGAACATTCTGTAACAATTTAATGTGTTCTAAAATGTCTAAGCTGTTTACTATCTGGCCTTTATATAAAGAGAAAAAGCTAACTCCTCCAATAGGTCACCACTGAAGGTTTTTGAAGAAGCTAGTAAAATGTTCATCATCTTCTTTTAGAAAGATGACTTTGGCAAATAAATGTGAGTAACTAGTTAAGAGTGTCTAAGACTCACCACCACATGCATTAGAAGGCCCCTAAAATAACCTGAGAAGTCCTGCCGACTTGAACTAGCCTATAGCAATAAGGATTTGGCAAAGAGATGAAATGGAGCACTGTTTCCTTCCTTTTTTCATTTTATATGCAATTTCAGTCACATTCAACATGTAGGTTCTCAAAAGCTGAGTCTTTATCACAGATATAAATAGGGGGCCCAAAGGATAAAAGATCTTGCACTGAACATCCTTCATTTCTTTCCAACATTCAATGAACAAAGACAGATACAGACAGCACAGCATTCAAGGGCTCATTGTTGTCTTTCAGTCATATGCCACAGGCCCTTTTCTGACCAGAATAGAACTCGGTGGTACATGAAATTGCATTTTGTTCAAACAAAATGCTTTTATTTAAAGATGCTAAATATCCTCTCCCTTCTTGCGTGATCTCTGAGGTTCACTGATCACCTGTCACTCCTTTCGACAGCCTTTAGATGTGTCTCATGCATCATGAATCATGCTATCATGAGACCTAACAGAAAGATTTTGAAACACATTGCTCATAAATATCAGTGACATCAGTTTCTATATTAGAACAGATAAATGTTCACTTGGCCCATTCCTGAAACATCCTAGAATAATATTATTATTTTTATTCTGCTCAAGACATTTCATGAACGTATTTTCATTTGAGCTTCACAGAAATGTAAACGTCACTTTACAGATGAGAAATTCAAGGATCCAGAGGCTAAAATGGGTAGTGCAGTTCCATGGCTGGTTAATAGTAGAGGGAAGACTAAATCCTAGCTGTACCCTAAAGCTGGGAGATTTGCCACCGTGCTGTGGCCACAAAGGACAAAGATCCAGATATTCTCATTAACACCTTGCTCTTGATATTCACTTCCATCCTGAGCTGTGAAGCCTGTTGCTGAGTCACTCTCAATTTTCTGTCTGCTTTGGCATACCCCGTATTAGCCTGAATCCTTTCCTGTCTTATAGCTTCATAAAGAACTCTCCTAACTGACGTGAAGTGACTACAGCCTACGTGCCTATAATCTCTCAAGCACACAGCAACCTTCCTCTCTTCCTGGGTATGAGACAGTGGCATTTGCCTTTGCCTCTTCCTCATATTACCCTGACTCAAGCGATTAGAGACATTTGCCTTTTGTACTTTGATTGGTTCTCTATTTCAATTCTAATTTCTTTATTCTTTTTCTGTGCTTCCCATTACTTGGTTCTAAAATGGAAAATATCTGTTTTTCTCAGCAAAGCATTTGGCTTCATTTCTTTCCTTGAGAGCTTTCTTTAAACTATTTTTTAACTGTACCACATCTCTCTGACAGCTTAAAATGAAAGCTGGACTCCTCTCCCTTTGACCATTTCTCATTGTTTTCAGTCCCTTCTCTTATAGGAATTTGCTCATCTTCTGGTTACTTCTGCCAAATTTCCAAGCTTTTAAGAAATTAATTTCAGCTATTACCATTTCATGGCCAGAAGTGCTAGCTTTCATTTTATATGCTGGGCCTCTACTCTCTCTTGCATATAAATCCTGTCAGTTCTACTGGATCGCTTCTTTTTTATGTAAGGCTATTGCAAAATGTCAGCCTATGCATCTAAATAATCTAACTTCAAGTGTACATTTGTGCACACAGTTTGCTAAGTATTCAGCTTTGCGGCTCAGTTTCCAATGTTCTCCGGCTCTGCTCCCTTCTCTGAAATGTAATTGAACTGTTCCTTTACTCCAAACCCACTGTATTTTATGAAGAATGTAAAAAGGGCATCGCCTCCTAGTATACAAAGCCAAAGCTGTACTCCCCCCTAATTAGCATCTTTGAGTGTGTCTTCCCATTCAGATCTCCTACCTTTAATATACGGGCAAGATAATGTTAAAGCACAGATTCCACCCCTCTTTGGAAGTCTCTTCATCTTCTTTAATAACAAGAACCTGAAGCCCAGCCACTAAATGAGGCAATTGACAAGTATTATAAGCAAGCGACTCTGAGTGCTTATGTAGAGAAAATAGATGAAGTCCTCGTGGGTGAAGGATATGTGGACTGTTTCTTTAGGCTAGGTATGGTGAGAACACATTGCAAAGTACATTGCTAATTGAAGGGCCTCAGCTCCTTGGAAGTTTTAAAAGCAAGAACAACATTACAGCTCTCAAAATCTTCAGTGAAGGACTGAAGATAAAAAGGATACTGCTCTCAGAAGAGGGGAAAAGGAAAAGAAGAAGGGAGGGAAAGGGGGAAAGAGGGAGGGAAGGAATGAGAGAAGAGTACATAATGCCTTTGGCTGAAAGCCAATAGATTCCATTTTAGATAGAGCTGAATATGAGGCGTTTGATTGAAAACCACCTGGGATGCTCATCAGATACTCAGATACATGACTCTGTTCTGAGAGGCTGGACAGAGGTGCAGATAAATATTGGAATAGATTGTGATGGGATTGTGGGATGACCATTCTGAAAATTGGGGGCAAAAAGCAGAAGGAACATTCATGCAGAAGATGCACACTTGCGTGGTAGACAAAGAAATAAACAGGTTATAGAAAGAAGCGTTTATAGTGACAGCAGTGGAAGAATACAAAGGCTAAAGCAGATTCAGGATTCTGACATAATTTAAAGGATATGTCAGATATATGGAAGAGGATGGTTTCTGACTATACCTAACTATTCAGTTTGCTCAATCGAATCCTTCAAATACGATGTTCCAGTAGATTGTAGTTGCAGCAGCTATATAGTAGAGAGTGAGGAATAAAAGGCATCAGTGTACACTGTGTTTTTAGTGAAGCCTGATAATGAAAAGGAGGAAGGCAATGAATTCACCAGGATCATGAAACAGCAGCCTTTAAGATTAGAGGCTCTTCTGCGTGACCGTAAACACAGGGAAAGGACATTAGTACAAGTAGGAAATAAATGTGTGTTTCCGTTAGAAAGGGAATGTGGGAAGCAAGAAAGGGAAAGAAAGAAGAAGGAAAGGTCAGAAGGATGTGAAAGTATCAGATAAAATTGGAATACTCTGTTGCAGTGCAAACCTGACAAATCACCAAGAGGTAGAATTAACTAGCCATGCTCTTGCTGGCACGAAAGAACGGAGGTACTTCTTCCTTAGAGATAAAAGAAAGCCGGGGTCCAGGGACAGAAAGGAATAAAAGTTAGAAAGGAGAGAAAGAGAAAACAAATAAAAGGGGTCTTATTCCTCTGATGGGTGTGAATTTCCATTATGCACGTCTCTGTTCCTAATTCTGTGACTAGGGCTCCATCTGCAGGAAGGCTTAGTAAATTACTCTTATGCTTGGCAGATGTTCTGCACAGAAGCCTCTTGTTTCTTTCAGTAAACACCACCTTTATCCCCAGCTGTTTGTTTTTTGTGGCCCTTATTAGCTTTTTATTTTCCATTAGTCTCTTCTCCTTACCTGAAAGCTACTTTTAATTCTTCCCCTCAATTCAAACCTCTCATTCCCACACACTTTCTCATCTTTAACGCCTTTTTAGACAAACTTTTCCTCATTACTGAAGACTCTACCTATTACTGCAGTTTCAGGAGGCTTAAATGATAAGAAGTGAGAGTCATGGAAGAGCTAGTAAAAGAGAAATCCTTGAACACCGGACTTCCTTCCAGTGGCAGTGATGATACTGGTTGTTGTCATGGTCAAACTAGATGGAATGAACGGCAACAGCAAGTGGACTGGAGGTATACATGGGGGCATTTAGGAAGCCTGTCCTCTAATAAGCTCATATAAAATATCACTTGAGAAGCACTAAAATACATTTTGAAGTCTTAATAACCCAGAGTGTGTGGCAAAGTCTGATTTTTTTTGCCTCTAGTCACTTAAATAAACTGGAGACTAACTCGGTCTCTCAGAGCTGGATATGAGAAAATTCCACTTGTCAGTCCTCCATCGTCATTGTGCAGTCTCTAGCGGCTGGACAAAGTGTACCAGCGTGGAGTGGTAAAAGAAAAGCAGGCAAGCCCCCGCTGTAGCTTCTTGTTAGTCCATTTTGTGTTCTAAAAAACAGCTCTAGGGGAAATAGATAAAAAGAAAGACATTCAACAAAGGGTCACAAATTGCAGGTGCTTAAAGACCTTGAGTCAAATGAGTTTAGGTACTGGCTGAGAACAAGGAGAACAAGAGACAGAAAACATGAGCAGTTTAGCAATGCCTCTACTTATTCTCTGGGATAAAGGTCTCTGCATGATAATTGCTCACAGAACAGGGAGAGACAAAGCAGTGAACAATTACAATGCTACGTGGGAAATGCTGTAAGAGAGGAAAACAAGACACTATGACGCATTACTTATACATTGCCTAGGCTTAGAGGATAAAGGGAAGAAGGGAGGGCTTCCTGGAAGGGGTAACATCTGAAGTGAGTTTTGAAAGATAAATGAAACTTTTCATGGTAGAAAAGCTGTAAGTGGAATTGCATGTGGACAGAAAAGAGCCTGACCAAAGAAAGAGGAGTGTGTGCAAGCTGAAGTGTCTCTGCCTGAGTTGTGGTCTAAAGGGGTTGTGGTGAACAGATAGGGAGGAAGGGGAGTGGAGAGGAACAATAGAGCAGGAAGCAGGAAACAGGAAGCACAGTGAAAGGCCTTCTGCGATATTTTTCTTTATGCACTGATCCTAGTAGTTAAGTTCCGTGAAAGCCCAGAATATGTATGTTTCATTCATAGGCTCACCCCCAATTTCTCTAAAGTGCTACGTAACCCAGAAACAGATACCCTAAAAGGAGCATAAATAAATCCCATAAGAAGGTATTTGAAAATCATTCTGAAAGCTATTAATTCTATCTTGAAAATTTTTAGTTTCATTTAGATATTTATCTAATAGACAGTTGGATATACACCTGAGTCTCAGAAGGAAATGTCAAAATCTATATTCGGGAGTCTCCATATAGATGATACCTGATATATACCTCTATTTTGCTTGTTACGGTAAGTCCTCTCATATTTATTACTTAGCGACATCTGCCTAGGCCACTGTAGTCTTCTTCCCAATGTTCCCTATCACAGCCCAGTCTCTAGAAGCAACGGCTGAGAAACCCTACCAAACTGGGCAAAATTCTCTGTATTTTATAGTTACTGTGCTGTAAAGCAATCAGCTTCTAACAGTATAAGGGTGCCATCTGGTGTCCATCTTGGGTATATCCGGACTAATAAGCATAAATCCTTACATGTAAAAATCCATACATATAACTGTATGTATTGCATAAATTATATAATGTATGTATGAATTTTAATTTTTGTTTTGCTTTTACATACAAACCAAAGTTTCTCCTAGCTCCCCTCTTCCCGATTCCTCCCCCACACCTCCCCTCTACACTCCCCTATCCACTCAACTGTTTTTGCTTCAAATACAAGCGAGTCTCCCATGGATATCAGCAAGCCAAGGTATATCAAGTCGCAGGGAGACTAGACTCATCCTCTTCTATTAAGGCTTGATGAGGCAATCCCGTGGAGGAATAGATCCCAAGAGCAAGCAACAGAGTCAGAGGCAGCCCCTGCTCTCACTGTTAGGAATCCCACAAGAAGACCACGCTCCACATCTGTAGCATATATGCAGAGTGCCTAGGTTAGTCCCAGGCTTCCTGGTTGTCGCTTCAGTCTCTGTGAGCCCCTAAGAGCCAAGTTTAGTTGGTTTTGTGGGCTTTCTTGTGGTGTCCTTGAACCCTCTGGCTCCTATAATCTCCCCCCCCCCCCGCCAATGCTTGGCTTTGGGTCTCTGCATCAGCTCCCATTGATTGCTAGGTGAAGCCTCTCTGGTAATGACTGGGCTAGGCACTGATCTATGAGTATAGCAGACTATCGTTAAGCATCACTTCATTGACTTTTTTTGCCAGTCTGGTTAGGTTCTATCCTAGGTCTCACGGTTATCCTCCTTCTGGTTCCTGACCCTCAGGGGTGAGCTCCCTCTCAGGGTATGGGTCTCAAGCTGAACCAGTCATTGGTTGGCCACTCCTACAAGTAGGTTCTTCCCCAACTTTACCCCAGTACATATTGTAGGCAGGGGAAATTGTAGGTCAAGGGTTATGTGGCTGTGTTTGTGTCCCAGTTCCTCCACTGGAAGCCTTGCCTAGTTACAGGAGATGATCAGTTCAGGTTCCATAAACCCCATTGCTAGTAGTCTTTGCTAGGGTCACCCTCGTAGATTTCTGAGAGTTTCCATTGCTCTAGGTTTCTAGCTCATCCCAGAGAAACTCCAGATTCTAGTAGTCTGTCCCAGTACTCTCTCCCTTTACCCCTCACCTGATCCATCCTGTTCCCATACCCAGATGATACATGAGATATACCTCTATGTTGCACGTTCCTTTAATAACTCCTGTAATATTTATGGCTAAGTGACCTCTGCCTAGGCCACTGTAGGCTGAATTCATAATGAGTAGTGTTCTTCCTAATGTTCCCTATCACAGCCCAGATTCCAGAAGCAACACCTGGTAAATCTCCCCAGAATGGGCAAATTTCTCTGTATTTCATAATTACTTCGGTTTGTAGTTTGATGCAAAGCAATCAACTTCTAATGGTATAAAGGTGCCCTCTGGTGTTCGTCATGGGGATATTCAGACAATCCCTACACTGATCAGGCTATATCCTTATATGTAAAACTACATGCATATAATTGCATAAATCACATATGTGTATGTACATATATACCTTTTAATAGCCCAACCGGTTAGTTACACGGTAGCCTGTAGTGCCATTTGCTGAATGGAAAAACTAATTCCTGTGGTCTGGGTTCTCAAGAAGCCTCATGGAGAAATGACAAGACAAATTGATCAGATTCTTATTATAGCACAAATACCAAAGCCCTAAGCTATGAATGTAGAATGAGTGCAAAAGGAGAGAAATACAGCCAGCCCCTCTCTTCTGACTACAAGAGCCACCTCGTCCACAGGTGCAAAGACCACCACAGAAAATCACTTTGCATTAAAATAATGTACATATGCAAAGACACATTTATATCCTGTTACTATTCAAAATTCTGATTAAAGTTTTAAGACTTGTTCCTTCAATTATTTCTTCTATTTCTGAGATTATAATATAATTCTATAATTTCTCGCTTCCCTTGTCTGCTTCCAAAACCTCTCTCTGTTCTCTTTCAAGTCTATGGCCTCTATTTTCATTAACTGTTGCTACATACGTATAGTCAGGTTTCTCTTTGGGGCACTAACTCACATAAAACCAACCAGAGACTTATTATTGTGGAAGTTTGGCCTTTAGTTTAGGCTTGTCCCTAACTAACTCTTAGAACTTAAATGAACCCATTTATATTAATCTATGCTCTATCATGTGGCATTACCTCCCTTCCATCTTGCAGCTCCTGTTTCCTCTCCATGTGTCCTGGCTTCTCCTGTCCACCTACATTCCTCCTCCTCTCCTTCCATAGAAGTCCCATCTATACCTGCTGCCTAGCTATTGGTCATGCAGCTTTTTATTACACCAATCACAGCAATATATCTTCACACAGTGCACAAACATCCCACAACAATGTATATATGTCTATGCATGTATATGCATGTGTGTGCATATATGTGTGCATATATACATGTATGTTCCTAAATATAACCTTTTTAGTCTGAATAATGTTACTCACATGTACGTTTTCTGAGCTGATCATTTGGAATTGGATAACTAACTGTTCTTCCTCCTACTCTTAATATTCCTTTGCTACCTGTAGTTCTTTGTGTAGGGTTGAGGTCTCCTGGGCCCCTGTCCACTTGGCATGTCTACTGGTGATGTCCTTATTTGACTCACGTTAGGGTTAGTAATGTTGGAGAGGCTTTATGAATGTCATTTGTGACATTACTGGAAGACAAAAACTCATAGCAGACTTCCCATTTCTCTGGCTCTTACAGTCTTCCTACCCCCATTCTGAAATGGTCCCTGAGCCTTAAATAGAGGAGTGTTTTGTTCATGTATCTATTAGCATTGTGCTTCACAACTCTGCATTTTGATTGGTTGTGGTTTTCTGTAACGATCTCCTTCTGATGCAAAGAGAAGTTTCTTTGATGAGGGCGAGGACTGAACTTATCTGTGGATATAAGGACAAATGTTAAGAATGGAGCTAGAAGCCGGGCGGTGGTGGCGCATGCTTTTAATCCCAGCACTCGGGAGGCAGAGGCAGGCAGATCTCTGTGAGTTCGAGGCCAGCCTGGTCTACAAGAACTAGTTCCAGGACAGGCTCCAAAGCTACAGAGAAACCCTGTCTCGAAAAAACAAACAAAAAAAAATGGAGCTAGGGATTATGCTGGTTTAGTAAAGTATTGTTGGTTGTAGGTTCTCTCCCAAGATCCATGATTTCACTGTCCCTTAATACTTGTCTAGGTTTGCAGTATCAGGAAAAGCTCATATGTTCTATACAATCCTTCAATACAGTAGCATGTAGGAAACTAGTAGCCAAAACAAGAAACACCTTTGGTAACTCAAGGAAACAATACACCACCCAGAGCCACTATAGGTGTCACCATCATTTAGTAATAGAATTCACCTCATCTTGCTCCCTTTTCCTTTGCATAATTTCAACCCGGAGGCGCTGTAATTCTTTCTGTATGCTAATTCTCAATCATTCCATTAATCATTGTATTTAAATTCTAGGATCTTTGATGTTTCTGATATGACATGAACTTTGAAGGGTAATGTTCAAGGCCTTCTGCTACCATGCCTAGTGTTCATTGGTAAGCAGAGTGCAAGCAAGGTTTTGAGGAATACTTCTTACACTTTCTGCCTTCTGTCAACTCAGTAATTCAACCCATTGAAAGGAAATGGCTCAGACATAAAACATTCTTTCACATAAAAAGCCTCATTTCAGGAACTCAAGATTATATTTGAAAACTTTTTCTCAGGAAAACAGTAATAGAAACACGCTTCCTTAGCTTGATAAACAGTATCATAACAACAATAAAAACTGGTATTATTTTTCTTAAAATTGAAAGATGGAAAACTATGTGTCTAAGGGTGGGAACAAAGCAAGGATATCCATTCTTCCCATATGTTTTCAAATAGTCTCACAAAACTTAGCTAACACCATGAAGCGGTATTTGAATAGAAATATATGTGTAATAGCAGAAAGAAATAAACAAAACAACATATTTGCAGATAGCATGATTGTTTATGTCCTATATGAACACATAGAACTGATGTGAGATACAAAAGTGAAGAAAAATATCAACATATAAAGAAAAAACTGTCTATTTATATACTAGCAAGAAAGAGTGGACACAAAAATTCAATAATGTAATAGAAATAACAATTACCTAAAAAGTGAAGGTCTTGGGCGGGTAAGATGGCTCAGCGGAAAAGGAACTTGCGACCAAGCCTGAAAGCCTTTATTCAACTCCCAAACCTACATGATGGAGGAAAAGGATGACTCCTGCAGGTCTTCTTCATGCCTATACACACAGCACACTTTTTAATGTGAAAAATGGTTTTATGAAGAATTTAAGTAGAAACCTAACAAAATATATACAGAAATTATATGCTTGAAACTGCATAATGTTGATGACAGAAATAAAAAGCACCTAAATAAATGTGGTAACATAGGTTGTTTGTGAATTGGCAAATGATACATCATGCAAAAATTTGAATTCTCAATAGTAAAGAGGTTAAGTTTACTTGAATAAATATACATACTTAATACATTGTCTACATAATATATGCAACATATTATATATAATTAATATAATATGTAGTACATACTATATGCAACAACACATATCTGTAAAATAAACAGATATAAGAAGATTTTAAAAGATATAAATATGATATGGAAAAATTGTGCCCAGAATTTGACAGCTTTTACTTTAAAGTTATATGAAAAGTCAAAGGAAATAGAAGGCCTACAAGCAGTCTGGAAAAGTACAAGGTAATAAGAATCAATCTACCTAATTTCAAGTTTTATTATAGAACTACAGTACAGTAATCAAAAGTGTGCGATACTGGCAGAGTGATAGACATATGGATCAATAGAACATAACACAAAACCCAGAAAAAGACACACAGAAGTCTGCTCATTGATTTGCTGAGGGCAAAGGTGCAAAATCAATTTAGCAGAGGAAAAACATAACTTTCAAAAAATAGAACAATTGGAAATTCATAAAAAATGAACTTTGACCAATGATTGACAATGTATAAACACATGTACCCCAAGTGTATTGAGAACACATACATAAAATGTTATAACTTTTAGGGAGAGACATGTAAGAAAAATATTCAAGATGTATGGTTACAGAAAGAGTTCTCAGATTTACTTGATATAAAACCAAAAAAATCTGACAAATTACATTTTTCAATATTAAAATAATTTGTTTTGTGAAAGAGTCCATTTAATAAGTATAAATACAATTAGTTTACAGAGGAAGAGAAAATATTTGTAAATGGTTTATCTGATAAAAATTTAATAACTATAATATACAGCAAACTTACAAACTCAGTAGTGAAAAGACATATATAATCCCAAAACATACACAATCTGATTAGAAGATACACCTGAGCAGACAGTTCGCAAAAGAGGACAAAACATCATAAAACCTACATCCGGTAACTGATGGAAGGAGATGAAGTGATCCACAGCCAAGCACCAGGCCGAGCTCTGGGAGTCCCGTCGAACAGAGGGAGGAGAGATTATATGAACAAGGGGGGGTCAAAATCATGACTGGGAAACCCACAGTGACAACTGATCAAAGCTAGTCCAGAGCTGACAGCTGGGGAACCTTCATGGAAACGAAATAAGCCCTCTGAATGTGAGTGGCAGTAATGTGACTTGATCTGTTTGGGAAACCCTGGCAGTGGAATCAGGATTTATCCCTACTGCATGAACTGACCTTTTGGAGTCCATTCCCTATGGAGGGAAACCTTTCTCAGCCTTGATACAGGAGGGAGGGACTTGGTCCTGCCTCACATGGTATACCAGACTTTGTTAAGTCCCCAAGAGAGGCTTTACCCACTCTGAGGAGTGGATGGGGCATGGGATGGGGGTGGTGGGGGACAGAAGAAAAGGAGGGAGGAGGAACTGGGATTGGCATATAAAATGAAAAAATAGGTAAACAAAAAAGAGGACAAACAATGGCAAGTAAGCCCATGAAAGGGTAAAAATCATGAAGGATGCACAAATCAAAACCCAAGTGAGAGATCACTAACACTCAAAACACACAAAAGAAAAAGTAATTCCATGATCAAAAGCCAACAAACATGTAAGGAAAAAGCAGATTTCTCATACATCTTCACCAGGGGATGCAAATGGTAAAGTCAGCCTGAAGAGAGCTTCAATGTTTCTTTAAAAATGAAAACACAACTCCTACAGTCTCATCTGTAAGTTATGGACCTTGCTTCATGGACAATGGGAGTCTTATTCAGCAATCCTTTGCCTATTGCCTCTATGTCAAAGTGTAGTCACTGCTTTTTCCTCTAGTAGCTGCAGAATTTTGTGTCTAACACTGAGATCTTTGATTCATCTCAAGATGATTCTAGTGCAGGGTGGGAGGTGAGAATCTAATTTCAATTGTCTGCATGTATATATCCAGTTTTCTCAGTGCTGAAGATGCTGTCTGTTCTTCAATGAGTACTTTTGGCAACATTGTCAAAAATCAGGAGATGGTAGTTGTGCCATCTTCTATCTGGAACCTTCTTTCTATTCCATTGATCCCCGTATCTGCTTTTGTGCCAATATCATGCTGTGAAAAAAATAGAAAATAAAGCTTTTCTATCCGTGGCATCAGAGTCTCATTGTAAGCCATGGGCCACCTTGGGGGCTGGAGAGATGGCTCAGAGGTTAAGAGCATTGCCTGCTCTTCCAAAGGTCCTGAGTTCAATTCCCAGCACCACATGGTGGCTCACAACCATCTGTAATGGGGTCTGGTGCCCTCTTCTGGAATGCAGGCATACACACAGACAGAATATTGTATACATAATAAATAAAAATAAATAAATATTTTAAAAAAAGCCATGGGGCACCTCAAGAATTGCTAGTGTCTTGCACGGCTTCCTGTGTTCTCTCTTCCCTCTGTGAGGGCATGTTAATGGCTACAATTTTTTTTTTGATGGTCTCAACTTCTCTCATTTCAAGATAGCAGTGGTCATTTTATGTTTAGAGAACAGTGTTCTGCAACAAACATGATGCCCTTTGCCATGTATGTCCAGAATAACTTCACCAGATGTTGCCCTTAACTCGAACTTTCCAGCTTCCAGAAATGTAAGAAATAAACCTCTATTCGTCAAACATTACCCAGTCTGAAGTATTCCATTATATCAGCACGAAACAGTATGAAACAGGCAACAAGGCAAGGAAAGTTTGGACAGCTCTGTCAATTGGTAATAGCATGGTAAGCTGAAAGAGCTCAGGATCCCCTTTGATTGTTGGCTGGGGAGAAGTGTTCCCTTCCAGAACTTACCCTGTATCACTTTCTATGACTCATTTTCACCTGTGTTGTTCAGTGTGGAAAAAATAATAGGCCACAGGAACCTGACCTTAAACTTCTCAAAATGCATAGCCTTTATGGTTTCCATAGAGATGGTTGCAGGGAAGCCAGCACAGGTCTTACACATGACTGTGTCTAGGGAGAGTGTCAGAGCTGTTTCTATGACCAATTCCACTCCACTTTCAGGAAAGTACACAGAGTACTATTCACCAGTGCTACACAATAGTCGAGGTCAGAGAAAAGGCCAACGAGCATGTCTCCATCTTTGAAGCAGCCAAGCCTACGCTGATTTGAAAGAGAACAGCAGTCACAATACAAAAATCAAGTGAAAAGACTGAGAGCCGAAAAGCCAAGTAAACTCTGTGATAAATTGGAAAAGCTAAGCAGGAGATTGGCCACAGCCCGAGGAATGGGGCAGGCAGTTCAAGTCCCCAGGTACTTAGCGAGTGAGGGCTCACCTAACTAAATTGTCTCAGCCCCACCTAATGCTCACTATAAAAAGGGAAATTTACAATTCCTTGGTCAAGATATGTTTGTGATGATTACTCTTGATTGACAGTTCAATCAAAGCTAGAATAACATAGAAGATGAACCCCTGGCGATGTGTGTGGAGCAGTTTCTACTATGGCTGAATTAAGGTGGGGTGATCAACTCCAAATGTGGAGAGCACGTCTCATCTGACCGCCGTGCCAGCATCCCTTTTCATTCTACCTACAGCATTCCACTGATTTTTAATTGGCCTTACATCTCCTCTCATTATACTGGCTAGGGTGTCCTGCTGAATATTAAAAGAGGTCATGAAGATGCTGCAGAGGTGGCTCAGCAGTTAAGAGCATGCTCTACTCTTCCAGAGTACCTGGATTTGGTATCCAGGACACACACTGGGCAGTAGGCAACCACATCTACTCCGCAAGCTCCAGGGGATCTTGTCAGCAACTCTTATGGCCTCTGTGGGCACCTGCACACATGTGTACAAACACCCACAACACACAAATACATAGAGCTGAAAGTGAAATAACATTAAAGAAGAAATCCTGAAAACAAAAACCCAGTAAGCATCATTCCAGGTTTCTTGTTACTGTTATGCTGACTTCTTTGGTCAGAAACAGGTGCTAAAATTTTCTTACTATTTCATTTTGAGATAATATTATGTTTATATTAATAGTGTGGTGGTTTGAAAAAGAATGGCCCCCATAAGCTCATATATTTGAAAGCTAAGTCACCAGGCCATGGAGCTCTTTGGTAGGATTGGGAAGATTAGGTGTGGTCCAGGGGGAATTGTGTCACTGGGGGGTGGCTTTTAGGGTTTCAAAAGCCAATGCCAAGGGGTGAAGACCACCTGCTTGAAAGAGGCCATCCTGGCCTCCAGAAGTCCAGGTAGGCTGCCTGCCCATAGACCTCCCCCACAATCTTGATGTCCCCCCAGACTATCCCTAGTCCCCCTTCTCTACTTATCACTGTGTTCCAGCTCCTAACTCAGGCAGAGACTCCCTGTTCTAGAAGAAGTTATGATGACCTCCAAAAGTCAAGGTAGGCTGTTCAACAGCAGACCTTCCCAACTCTCTCAGTGGTCCCCCCACCTACCCTCAATCACCACCACCACTTCTCTTTACCATATTATAGCCCCCAACTTGAGTGGAGACCCTCTCTTCAACCACAGGCCATAGTAGCCAGAAGACCAAAGAAAAAACAGAAACCAAACAACGAAACACACCCCGCCACAAAGAAAAACCCTGAAATTGGGACCTGGAAATATAATCACCCCAACCCCAGGTGCCTAGATGCAAGCATAAGAACACAATCAAGAACAGCCAGGGCATTCAAGGCTAGCCTGGTCTACAAAGGGAGTTCCTGGACAGCCAAGACGGTTACACAGAGAAATCCTTCACCCAGCAACTGATGGAAGCAGAAACAGAGATCCACAGTGGAGCACTGGGCTGAGCTCCCAAAGTCCGGTCGAAGAGAGGGAAGAGTGACAATGCAAGCAAAGAGGTCAAGACCATGATAGGGACACCCACTGAAACAGTTTGCCTGAGCTAATGGGAGCTCACCAACACTGGCCTGACAGCAAAGGAACCGGCATAGGACCAAAGTAGGTCCTCTAAATGTGGGTGACAATTGTATGGCTGGGACAGACTGTGGGGTCACTGGCAGTGAGACCAGGATTTATCCCTACTGCTTTTACTGACTTTTTCGAACCCATTCTCTTTGAAGGAACGCTTTGCTCAGCCTAGATATAGTGGGGAGGGCCTTGGTCCTGTTTCAAAGCAATGTGCTAGATTTTGCTGACTCCCTGTGGGAAACCATACCCTCTCTAAAAAGTGGATGGGGGTGGGACGTGGGGGGAGGTGGAAGGAAGGAGAGGGGAAGAGGGAGTGGGAACTGGGATTGGAATGCAAAATGAGAAAATATAGTTTTTTAATAAAGAAAGAAAGGAAAGAAAAACAAACAAATGAATGAATAAATGGATGAATGAATAAATAAATTATAAATAAATAAATTGTAAAAATTTAAACAAATAAATACATAAATAAATAGAACAGCCAGGGCAATATGTTACCACCAGAGCTAAGTCATCCTACTAGAGCAAGCTCTGAATATTGCAACACAGCTGAAGCAAAATCAAAACAAAACAAAAATAAAAAACAAAACCTTAAAACCAACTTTATAAAGATTACAGAGCTCTTTAAAGAGGACGCGAATGAAGCCCTTAAAGAAATCAAGAAAAATTCAGGCACTGGTGGCCCACATCTTTAGTCCCAGCACTCAGGAAGCAGAGGCAGGCAGATCTCTGAGTTTAAGGCCAGGCTGGTCTTACAGAGTGTGTTCTAGGGCAGCCAGGGCTACACAGAGAAACCCTGTCTTGAAAAACAAACAAAGAAACAAAAATAAAAGAAATAGAGAAAAAGACAAACAGAAAATTGGAGGAAATCGATGAAACCCTTAAAGAAAGCCAAGAGAAAAACAAACAAACATTTTAAAGCTGAATTTCTACAGCAACAGAAATAACAGAACGATTACAAACAGAAAGCATGGAAACTGAACAACTCTCTACTGAACCACAACTGGATTAAGGTAGAAATAAAGGAAGAAACTGAAGACTTCTTAAAGTCAATGAATATGAATGCACAATATACCCAAACTTATGGGACACAATGAAAGCAGTGCTGAGAAGACAGTTCATAGTGTTAAGTGCCCTCATAAAGAAACTGGAGAGATCTCACACTAGCAACTTAAGATCATGCCTGACAGCTCTAGAACAAAAAGAAGCAAGCACATCCAAGAGGAGCAGACAGCAGGAAATAAACTGAG
Source organism: Ondatra zibethicus (assembly GCA_004026605.1). Lineage (NCBI taxonomy): Eukaryota > Metazoa > Chordata > Mammalia > Rodentia > Cricetidae > Ondatra > Ondatra zibethicus. The sequence continues at coordinate 27,977 of PVIU01020577.1, forward strand.
GGCTGAATTCAATAAGGTAGAAACAAAAAACAATACAAAGAATCAGTGAAACAAAGAGTTGGTTCTTTGAGAAAATCAACAAGATAGACAAAGCAATACAATAGGACAGGCACTAATGCCTATACTCCTCAAAGTATTTCACAAAATAGAAACAGAATGAACATCATCAAATTAGTTTTATGAGGCGACAGTCACCCTGATACTCAAACCATGCAAATATTCAACAAAGAAAGATAATTACAGGCCAATTTCCCTTATGAACAAATATGCACAAATACTCACTGAAATACTTGCAAATCAAACGCAAGAACACATCAGAAAGATCAACATAAAGACCAGGTGGGCTTCATTGCAGAGATGCAGGGGTAACTAAACATACAAAAATTGTCTTAAGCCCCACATTGAGGGTCATTTGTCATATCCCAAGTCCGGGCAACAACTATGGAATCCTGTCCGGCTTTTTTGTCCATACTTGGAGGTAAACATGAGGATTAAGAAAGAAATAGACAAGAGACAACTGATAGAGGCGGGAGGGTATCTAGTAAATACTGGGATTTGCCTCGTGTCTATTTCTCATAACTTTTATATACCCCAGCCCATAAAGGAGAGGGGAAGACAAAAGACTTCTTTACCAGGATACAAAGAACAAAGCAATTATCTTCTCAATACCCAAAATATCAAGTAACCACATGCTAGGTCAAAACAACTTGTTGGTAGCCACACCTTAGATTAAACCTCCTGTCATATAACTAACTGTGAAGGAACAAGAATAGGTCTGAAATCTCTACCTTTAGTCAAGGTGGAACAGATCCACTTCTGTGGGCTCCCAAAGAAAATCTGGTAATATATAACCCACCATAAAAACAAACTGAAAGAAAAAGTCACAATACCATCTCATTAGATGCTGAAAAGACTTTGACAAAATCCAGCACCCCTTCATGATAAAAGTCTTGGAAAGATCAGGGATACAAGGAACACACCTAAACATAATAAAGGCAATTTATAGCAAGCCTATAGCCAACATCAAATTAAATGGAGAGAAACTCAAAGCAATCCCATTAAAAACAGGAACAAGATAAGACTGTCCACATTCCCCATATATATTCAATATAGTTCTTGAAGTTCTAGCTAGAATAGTAAGGCAACTGAACGAGATCAAGGGGATACAAACTGTAAGGATGTCAAAATATTATTATTTGCAAATCATATGATAATATACATAAGTGACCCAAAAAAATCGACTAGGGAACTTTTACAGCTGATAAACACCTTCAGCCAAGTGACTGGAAACAAGATTAATGAAAAAAATAATAGTCAGTAGCCCTCCTATATACAAATGATAAACAGACTGAGAAAAAATCAGGAGAACAACACCCTTTACAATAGCCTCTAAATATAAATATCTTGGGGGTAACTCTAACCAAGCAAGTGAAAGATCTGTATGGCAAGAACTTCAAGTCTTTGAAGAAAGAAACTGAAGAAGATATCAGAAGATGGAAAGATCTAGCTCATGGATCAGTAGGATTAACATAGTGAAAATGGCCATCCTAGCAAACGCAATCTACAGATTCAATAAAATCCCCATTAAAATTCCAACACAATTTTTATAGACATTGAAAGGGCAATGCTCAACTTAACATGGACAACAAAAAATTCAGGATAGCTAAAGCAACCCTGGACAACAAAAGAACTCCCAGAGGTATTTCCATCCCTGAATTCAAGATGTACTACAGAGTTACAGTAATAAAAGCTACATGGTATTAGCATAAAAACAGAAAGGTTGATTAATGGAACCAATTGGAAGACACAGACATAAATTCACACACCTATGGACACCTGATTTTTGATAAAGAAGCCAGGAATGCACAATGGATAAAAGAAAACATCTTCAACAAATGGTGCTGGTCATATCTATCCCCATGCACAAAACACAAGTACGAGAGGATCAAAGATCTCAGCATAAAAACAGATACACTGACCCTGAGAGAAGAGGAAGTAGGGAAGAGCCTTGAACACATTGGCATGGAAGACAAATTCCTGAAAAAACACCAACAATGCAGGCACTAAATCAATAATTAATAAATGCAACATCGTGAAACTGAAAAGCTTCTGTAATACAAAGGACAATATCAATAGAACAAAATGGCACACTATGGAATGGGAAAAAATTTTCACCAACTCTACATCTCAAATAGGGCTGATCTCCAAAATATATAAAGAACTCAAGAAACTAGCTATCAACAAAAATCCAATTAAAAATGGAATACAGATATAAACAGAGAACTCTCTACAGAGGAATCTCAATTGACTGAGAAATGGTTAAAGAAATGTTCAACATCCTTAGCCATCAAGGAAATGAAAACTAAAACTACTTTGAGATTCCATTTTATACCTGTCAGAATGGCTAAGATCAAAAACACTGATGACGGCTCATACTGGCAAGGATATGGATCAAGGGGAACATTCCTCCTTTGCTGGTGGGAGTGTGTTGTCTGAGGTTTCTATCCTGCCTGGTCCCCGCAGATGGTAAATCCCAAAGAAATCACACAGAGCTCTACATTAGTTATAAACTGATTGGCCCAGTATCTCAGGCTTCTTATTAACACTTACAACTTATATTAGCCCATTATTTTTGTCTATATTAGCCACATGGCTTGGTACCTTTATCGGCAAGGCAGTCACATCTTGCTTGCTCTGTTGCTGGGTCAGGACTGCAGACTAGAACTTCCTTCTTCCCAGAATTCTCCTGTTCTCACTGACCCTCCTCTACTTCCTATCTGGTTGTCCCGCCTATACTTCCTGCTGGGCTACTGGTGAATCAGCGTTTATTTAAAATAGAATTAACAGAATATAGACCATATTCCCACACCAGGAGTGCAAACTTGTACAATCACTTTGGAAACCAATATGGTGGTTTCTCAGAAAATTGGGAGTCAAGCTATTTCAAGACCCAGTAACACCACTCCTGAGCATATATCCAAAGGATGCTTAATCATGCCACAAGGATATTTGGGTCAACTATATTCATAGCAGCATCATTTGTAATAGCCAAACCCTGGAAACTGCCTAGATGCCCCTCAACTAAAGAATGGATAAAGAAAATGTGGTACATTTACACAATGAAATGTTACTAGCTATTAAAAACAACGGCATCCTGAAATTTGAAGGCAAATGGACAGAACTAGAAAAAATTATCCTGAGTAAAGTAACCCAGACCCAGAAAGACAAGCATGATATGTACTCACTCATAAGTGGATATTAACTGTAAAGGATAACGATGCTACAGTTCACAGACCCAGAGAGGTTAGGTAACAAGGAAGACTCTAAGAGAGACATACAGGTCTCCCTGGGACGGGAAAATAGAATAGATTTTGCATGGGGCTGAGTTGCATGGGAACAGGAGGGATGAGATTCGGAGGCATAAAGGGAAAGATTACAACATGAGATGACTAGAATTGGGGTAGACAGAACTTTCTATCCAGCCTGGTTCTGCAGCCGTTCAGTCCCAAAGAAACACACAGAGGCTTATATTAATTATAAACTGTTTGGCCTATTAGCTCAGGCTTACTATTGACTAACTCTTACAATTTAAATTGACGCAAAATTCTTATCTATGTTTAGCCACGTGGCTTGGTACCTTACTCAGTGAGGCATTCTCATCTTGCTTCCTCCACCAGGCTGGTGACTAGAGACTGAGCTTTTCCTCTTCCCAGAATCCTCCTAGTCTGGTCACCCCACCTCCACTTCCTGCCTGGCTACTAGCCAATCAGTGTTTTATTAAATGAATATAAGTGACAAAGAGCATTATACCACAGCAAACTGGAGAAAATTTGGAGGAGGGGATTGACATAGAAACTTAGTACAGTGGGAACTCCCTGAAATCTTCATGAGTGCTCCTAGCAAAGGCTATTAGTAATGGAGGATAAGATGCTTGATTTCCCCATCTTCTGTAACCAGACAAGACTTTCAGTAGTGGGACTGGACACCAACCCAGGCACAAAACCTTTCATCTACAAGCTATTGTAACACAAAGGGCCAGGCTGCTTGTCGGGGCTTCTGTCCTGCCCGGTTTCCACAGCCGTTTAGCCCCAAAGAAAATCACACAGAGAGTCTCCATAAGTTACAAACTGATTGGCCCATTAGCTCAGGATTCGTATTAGCTCTTATAAGTTATATAGCCCATTATTCTTATCTATGTTAGCCACATGGCTCAGTACCTTTCTCAGCGGGGCAGGTCACATCCTGCTTCTTCTGTGGTCTGGGCAGGAGTGCCGAAAGAGCTTCCTGCTTCCCAGAATTCTCATATTCTCCTTGCTCTGCCTCTACTTCCTGTCTGGTTGTCCCACCTATACATCCTGGCTAATGGCCAATCAGCGTTTATTTAAATCATGATTGACAGAATACAGACAATTCTCCCACACCAAGCTATTCTGCCTGCAAGATGTACTGGGGTAATAGTAGTACAGAATGCAGGATAATGGAGGGGAAGATCTTGCTACTGTGGCACAACAAACTAATGCCCCTGTAAGTTGAATAGTCCAGCTTGTCCTTTTTCTTGTTTATGGAAATTATGACTGAGTGCTTCCATTCCAAGGGAATCATTTCATTCTCATATCTCTCTGAAGAGTCTGAGAAGTGCCATGGTGCCTGAGTCTATTATAGCCACCTCCAGCTCCTCCACCCATGATATCATTTACTCCTGGAGCTTGGAAGGAGTGTTGCAGGGATGCGTCCTCTCACCACTACTCTTTAATATATTCCTGGAATTAATAATAGCAACAGCACTGGAGGATGAGGAGATAGGCTTGCAGATAGGTGGTGTGCAAATCAGTAACTTGCATTTCATTAATGATACAGCACTACTTGCTGAAAGACCGAATGAGCTGCAGGCCTGCCTGGACCGCATTTTAGCTCTGCCAAAGCTGACTCATCACTCTCCAGTGAGCTCCTCTCTCTGCCCAACCATAATTGCTCCTAAATCCACCTCCCTGTGCTGGGATTAAAGGTGTGAGCCACCACCACCTGAATCTGTTTTTGGATCAATCTTGTGTAGCCCAGGGTAGTCCTGAATTCACAGAGATATGTCTACCTCTGTCTCCTGAGTCCTGGGATTAAAGGTGTGTGACACCAACCACTCCCTGGTCACTAGTGGCTTAGCTTTGCACTCTGATCTTCAGGCAAGCTTTATTTATTAAAATACAAATAAAATATCACTATTTTCCCCTTTTGTCTAAGATAAAAGTAAAGCTATAACTAATATAAGAAAAACTATATACAATAAGTATAGTGACTATATGAATACAGGCAATAAATACATCAACAATGTCTAGTCCCTTTGTATTTGACAAATTCAGAGAAAATACTCCATTATCTATCCTATCTCGGTGAGTTTTTAAACTCTGCTACCTCATTTACTTTCTATCATAACTGGCGTTCTGCATCTGACAAACAAGGGAAACTGTAACTATTATATATATATATTGAACTTGTAAAGCTTTAAGACAATTCTGAAGCCATTTCTGAACCCTCTCAGTACTTCCCCTCCTCCCCTGGGAACCAAGGACCTAACAGCTACACATGCACGTACTGAGATGTTGGGAACTTTCCATCTCCCTGAATAGGGGCAAGATAACCCTTAGGTGTTGACTCAGTTACTGATGTTTTGACTCAGGCCCTGGGAAAGGGGCAAAGTG
>PVIU01020578.1:0-33658 GCA_004026605.1 Ondatra zibethicus
CTTATCTATGTTAGCCACATGGCTCAGTACCTTTCTCAGCGGGGCAGGTCACGTCCTGCTTCTTCAGTGGTCCAGGCAGGAGTGCCAAGGGAGCTTCCTGCTTCCCAGAATTCTCCTATTCTCATTGCTCTGTCTCTACTTCCTGTCTGGTTGTTCCACCTATCCTGGCTAATGGCCAATCAGCGTTTATTTAAATCATGATTGACAGAATACAGACAATTCTCCTGCACCAAATAAGAACATTGCATAAATTATAAGCAGTAAAAATCCTGTCATACACAGCAATCTATGCACATTTGTGTATATTTTAAATAAAGGGTTCTTAATAAGATATTGATTTCTAAGTATCATTTAGTCATAAAAATCTGAGTCAGGTTTCCAAGGTGATGGTGGGTTACACCAAATCCAAGGGGTCTGATATTTTAGATGATATTCCAGGTACTTGTGTGTCAGGATCCAGGGCTTACAACTTAAGTTTTACATGCTTAAAAAATGCATAAATACCACACTAGGCTGGGACTTAGAAAAGTGCATTACTTAATTCTCATCATGGAAGTTTCTTCCTGCAGTAGATGGTAATTAACACAGAGACTCACAACTGTACAGAGAGTGAGAGACTTTGGAGTATCCAGTCCTAAATGAGACAACTTTAATCAAACCTTTCCTCTCAAGACTTGAGAATCTGCATGGAAGAAGAGGTAGAAATATTATAAGAGCCAGGGGTGGTGGCTGATTCCAAGGCAACTGTGTAACCCAGACATAATAAAACTGATGCATAGGAGCTCATAGGAAGTGCTACCCATGATTCACAGTTCTACTTCCATCCTTCTTGCTCACGTCAACTCCATCTCCCTCCTTCACCGCGTCTCCTTACTGCCTAGTCTCTCTAATGTGAACCTTTCTTTGTTAACTTTATGCAATTAGCCAAATTCTCTTAACACAAATAAGAGCTTATCACAATGACGGAAAACATCTTTTAGTTTCTATTCCCCTTACAAGGGACCCAAAACCCTGACTTCGGCCTACAGGTTCGAGTACACTTTGGGACTGTTTTACCTTCTTAACTTTATGTCATTGTCACCCTCCCCTAGTCTCTATATTAAAAGTATAGGTGCCTTTTTCTCTCAAAAATATTTTTTAACTTTCCTCAGCAGGGCCATTGACTAGCTATTTTCTCTGCCTAGAACTAACCCCCTACAATATTGCCTGTGACTCATTCTTCTTTGTTACCCACTGTGATCTTTTGTGAGCTCTTGCATATCACCTGACCTAAAATAAAACCCCTCTGAGTTCTTCCCACTACTCCCTTTCATGATTATTATTTTAATTTTCTTTACTAATTATTATTATGATCTCTGAATGTTATGCTTGATCTCTTTGATTACTAGAAGCTTGCTCCTACGGAAAGAATTCTGAGTAATGTTTTTCAGACTTCTCTTTATCTTTAATGTTTAGATAAGTGACTTGCACAGAGTAAATTTATTAAATAAAATCACTGCTATATGATAGATGACTCCCCCTTCACTGAACTCATTCTTTCTCTCTGTCTCTCTCCATCTCTATGTCTCTTTATCGATCTGTGAGCCATCTGCATTTCAGATGATTACATTTTATTATAACTTTCTCAGTTATCTTTTTATGATTGCCTTTCTATTCTTCAGCTCTTCATGTTGTGCTAGCATTCAGAAGGTGATCCCCCTTTGCTTACTCCCCACACTACCTCCTCAGTGGATTCCTCATACATGATAGGCTAGTTAATGGATTCTCTAATTGCCCATACCCTAGTTTCAAGAACCTGTGAATATATTCCCTGGAATGATGAATAGGACATTGCTAGTACTGAGAGAGTTAAGAATCTCAAAACCAAAAGATAATGTTATTATTTGGTATTGAATATTTCTTTTCATTTGTTCTCAACTGTGTTTGAAAGCTTGAGTGAGTCTACTGTATATATTTAGCCAGGCTGCACTGAATGTTTTACTGGCTAATGCTTAGTTAAACAAAAGTTACTATAACACACCCTTGGCTACTTCAGTTTTTCATCAAAATGGTAAAATAATTGTGCTAGCTATGAAGATAAGTGTCATTCAGAAGTTATGCTAATAAAAGCATCAGTACATTTTCCTCATATATAGAATTCTTTCAGGGTAGCATTTTGAAACACTGGATGGCAAAGTCCTTAAGATTTAGATGTAAAAGAAGAGTTTTGTTTTGTTTTTAGGTAACAAAGAAAAAAAACTCCCAGTAAACATGCCAAAACAGTCTGGTTTTCTTTTATTAACAATTACAAAGATGAAGAAATAACTTTCTTTTCCTTGGCTGAACTTAAGTCTCTGTAAAATGAAATGTTTCTCAGCCCTGCTTAGTTTAAGATTACAGGGAGCCCAAAATAGTCATCACTTAGAAGGCATTTTTCAGAAAATTCTTCTCTATTCATTTTTTATCAGGCTAGTTAATAAACACTGCACTGACAGACGTGGTTTTTAAAAAGTTAATGATAGGTTTGTTTTCTTCCAGAAAAGAAAATGTGAGAAGTGGAGACCCAAATACACAGTCATGCACCTTCAAAACAAAGAGAACCCTTCAAAGCAACTAGGAAGCCCCATAAAACAGAAGAGTTCTACTCCAGAAAAGATAATAGATAACATTTCCAAAAATCTTTCTGTGAACTCTTGGAAAAATCATTATTAGCAAACCATACTGCACTTACTGTCAGGTTTTCTCCAAATGTCAAAAACACATGCCTTATCCAAATTTTGAATGGCTAAGTTTAAGTAGATTTTTAACCTTGTTCACAGAGATGGTCAGATTGTTTCTTTTCAGAAGTTTCTCAGCTGAGTCCTAATAGGGAACCAATCAAACATAAGTATCATTGTAGTAATAATAATTGATTGAATTTCTTCTATATCCACTGCTATCTTTATTGGATAATTCTTCCTTTTGTGTCAAGATAAAAGAATAATTATGAAGTTGTGTTGTCTAACAGGAGTTTGCCTGTTGTCTTATTATTATTTTATCCCTGGAAATCTTGGGCAAGTTCTTGCAGTGAGATCCCAGAACTGGAATCCAAGGGGGATACTAAGAAGGCTTAGCCTTTTGGGAAAAAAATTTATAAATGCAATTAGTAATGTTAAGAAACACAGTATGGTGGGATTTCTAAGGAGAGTTCATACCCGTAAGTTAGAATCCAAGAGACCCCTCTTACTGGTTTCAGAGAAAGAGGGGACATTCTACACCATGTAGTTGATGTGTAGCCCATAGTATGTCTTTGTTATCAGGTTGTCCATTTACTGGGTTGCATGGAGTGAAAGGGGGCAGGTCACAAAAGTTTGGTTTTTTTAGTAAATGTCGTCCACTTTATGGGCTGTACCACCAGTAACTTTTTATTTCTGAGGGTAAAGTTCCTTTGCAGAAGTGTTAATTACAAATTCACAGGTAGGACTTTCTCAGTAAGGTTGCAGTGTTTCCTAGGTAGCAGTGAGAATTATAGAGGCAGTTATGAGGGTAGAGAGAAAAAGTCAGGCTACTACAGGTGAACATGACCCAAATAACCTCTAGCCCATACTTACTACTGTGAGTAGAATGCTGAGAATTCTTAGTGTCTAGAGTGGCTGCCAAGTACTTTGTCCAGTGACAGATACACCAGACAAAGCGCACAGGAAGGAGGCCAAGTTCTGTATTTGTTATGATGCTGTAACTGAATGCATACTCGGAATTACAGGGAATGAAAGACCGATGTCTCAAATGTGACTTGGCTCGGAGGAAAATGGAATTTTAAAATAGTTTTGTAAGAAACTTATTTCTCTTGAAATAGTCAATAAATGCTGATGTTTCCAATGAGGACTAAGCACCAGCAAAGAAGCTATCATCTAATATCAGTACACAAGTTAGCCAGTGATTGCATATGCCAATATTATAGATATTCATATCCCATAGTAACTACAGTTTACAGTCAAATCAATGAACAGATATGGTCAAATGGGAAGAGATTCCCCAAAATCTCCATGCCTGAATTTTTCACCCATTGATGGGTACTACAGCACAATTAATAAAAACCTAGTGAGAGAAATTGGGGTTCAACTTGAAGTTCAGAAAAGCAAAACAGTCAGCCACTGGCTCTTACTTCAACCTCAGTCTGAAATGGCGATCCTGCCTCTAAGAATCTCAGAATGAGACTGTGAGTGAGGGCTGTCTCCTTCGTCCTCTCTAGTGCTGGGATTAAAGTTGTGCACCTTTACTGCCTGATTTCTATGGCAAACTAGTGTGGTTACTGGGATTAAAGATGTGTGTCACCACTGCCTGGTCTGTAAGGCTAATCAGTGTGACTGGCTTACTCTTTGAACTTCGTGCAAACTTTATTTATTAAAATACAACTGAAATATCACTTCAGGGTGTTGAAGACATAGTATGTGGGAATTTTTAGATGGCATCAATAATATCATTTTCAAAAGTAATGAGCAAAATGTGAATGGTTTTTATCTACTTTATCAATTTCCTGCATCATCAAAGACACTACAAGATTGTTTCCTTTTTTTTCTAGTTTAAAAAATGTTGGCTATTAGTATCATTGTGACTTAAGATACAGGTACCCTAATTTTCTTGGCCCTAAGCACCCAGATTACCCTGAAATAGTTATGTTTAGAAAAAAGCAAAATTGATGACATTTAGTCCTTGTACTGTTATCAATCCATTTTTCCCTGGAAGACAATTTTTCACGTTACTCTGCTAGAGAAATATTAAAAGACAATCTGCTTTTTAGATATTGTAATTGAGTAAATAAATGACATGATGGCTATATTAAACACAAATCAATTCTTGTGAGGATTTTTTGAGGGATGATTTTTTTCTATGTAGTTTATTAGAAAAATAAATTACAATGAATAATCACTCTATAGGGCTGTAAGGATCCACAATATTTAAGGGAAAGTTATCATCTCAAAGTAGTGGTGGTCTGCATTGTATAGATATCACTCAAGTTGGTATTTGTACACTAGCAAGCTCAAAGAAGTGAATAAGAATTGGACACAGATTATTGTAATGTAGTCATCTAGGAAAATTTATTAAAAATGAAGCCAGTTGCAAAGTAATTAGAAAAAATTTAAAAGGTCATGGAGGGACATCATACTTAATTGAAAGAAAGAAATGTGTTCATTGAGTAAACTGTTGCTTTCCTCCTAAAACTTACTTGGTTCTTCATGGAATTGGTCTGTATTGTGTCAGAGATCAGTTTCCTAACAGACCATATAAAATAAAAGTGTTCTGAAAACTGCTAGGGTTAAGAACTGTCAACAACAGTCTGAGAGTAGACCCTGTCTGTTTATGATACTGACTGTATATGAAAGATGTGCCCACTGATGCAATAATGGTGATTCTGGTATGGGGAAACCAACCACTTCATTGAATTTGAGCAAAACTGCGCAGAAAGGAATTTACATTTGGTACTGAAAACCCAGTCAAAAATGCCCAGCTGGGAAGAACACAAGCTCTAGTGGAAAATCTGTTGTTGCTTGTTTTGCTAAATGAACACAGTGTGCCCATCAAATGAACTCTAAATAATTATGTTTATGCCTATAGATTAGTCCTGTTTTGGCCAGAGAGGATTCCTTCTGCAGTGGACAGTGGTGATTTCATATACTCAGAACTAGTCAGAGTGCTGAGAATAAGTGACAGCTGAATGCTCAACCAGAAATTTCATTCCCTCCACTCATGAAATGTGATAAAAGAGGAGATGAAAACAAAGAAGATATGTAAATACTGTCTCTGGGGAATGATGTAGCCATTTCATCCTTGAACTTAAACCAGGTGTGATTACCTGCTAAATCATGTACAATATTGGACCAACCAATGTGAAGAAAGTGGATTCAGAGGCCCCACCATTCTCTGGGGAATGGATATTAAGACAGTCATGTTTGTTGCAGATATGTGATGGCTAATTTTCAACTTGATACGTTTTAAAATCTTCTCCTGGGAGATAGGCCTCTGGTAATTACCCTGAAAGGCTGTCTTGATTAGTTCAGCTGAGGCAAGATACTTACCAACGGGGTGGCACCATTCCCTGCCATGAAACTCCTGACTGTATAAAAAAGAAAAATAAAAAGATCCAAGTTTAAACATTCATGTCTCTCAATTTCCAGGTGAGGTATGCAATATGATGACTTGTTTTAAGCTTCAGCTGCTTTAAATTGCCTACCACGATGGACTGCACTCTAGCACTGTGAGCCAAAAATAAACCCTTTCTCCATTGAGTTGCATTTGTTAGGTGCTTTATCTATCAAGTATCTTACCATGGCAATAAGAAAAGTAACTAAGGCAAGGGTTAAACATTTTCTTAGTGTATAGCTAATAGCAAGGCCTTTATGCTCCTCTAAATTACTCTTCCCGCATCCTCCTGAAAGCAACCATAATACCTCAATCCCCCAAACACACATACAACACACACACACACACACACACACACACACACAGAAGAGGGACTAACTAGTTGGGAAGAAGAAAGGACCTATGGGAGTATATAGAGGACAACAAAGAGAAATGGAGCTTGAATATAATACAGAGCCAATATGTACATGGATGAAAATGTCACAGTGAAACTTGTTGCTATGTACATTTAACCTATGCAAATAAAAATTCAAATGAGCCAATGGGTTTGTGGAAAATAAGAATTTATTTTTGATCCCACTTTCTGACATTAAATATTCTTAATGTTTTACCTTGAAGGAAGGGCAATCAAGTGGATTAAAGTATGTCAAGTTCATTGCCAGTTGTTATCTTTGAAAAATATTCAAGCTCTCAATGTTGCGTCTCAAAAGCATATACTAATCTAGCAAGGGATGCATCAATGGGGAGCATCATGGGTTTTTAGCTTAATTTTAGTTTAATTTAGCAAGGAAAAACATCTGCTTTGGAAAGAGCTTAATTGGTTTTCATCTGATGTCACACACTGCTACTAGGGATCATCACTGGGATGCATGCGCTGATTATACATAGAAATAAGCAGCTCTCTTTTTTGTTTAAGAAAATTGCATAAATTCTGCCACCTAAGAAGCGAACAAATACTGATGTTCTTCTATTCTTAAATTCCCAAGCAGAGAAAAATACATAAGTAGAATTTAACATTGCTTGTTTTAGGTCACAATAGATGCTTTCATCATTCTATAACTTATTAACCATGGGTATATACTTGACATGATTTAATCATTATATTAAGTAATAAATTAAGCCACAGAGACATTCTCCAATGACAGTGCTTCTTGACTCAAAGGAGTCTCATCATGGAGAATCTTGATTCTGTCTCTTTTATAGACAATGTTTATGTATTCATGCTGTATAAAGGCAAATTTGGGAGGTGAAACTTCACATTAATTATCTTTAGGGAATGGCAAATCTTCAGTCACACAAGATTTGATAAAAGCAGATGAGAAAACAAATGATTAGCTTGCCTTGACCTTTACCTCTACAGCAACAAGTGCATTTGTCAAAAGTTAGTGGTCACCAGCTCCAGAAATTCTGTTGTGCTACCTGCTGTTCTTCAAGCTATAAAAACAATGACTCAACCAAGGTCAGATTTATCCTGAGGCTAGAAAGAAGCCCTAGAAAACAACAACACAAATAATGAACTGAAAGTTTTCCCAGCCCAATAAATTAATTAGATGATGGCTTTTTGTTTGATACTTCCATAGTAATGTTTAAAATTAAAATTCTATTAAGATAATACAACTCCTATGCTTTATAGTTTTCAGATTAATTTAGGGAAAACAATAATTTTAAGGTTTACTATCTAAAATTGCAAATATTCATATACAATGCTAAAGACTGAACAAAGGTCTTTGTTCACAGTCATGGTCAAACAGCATGGTCATGCTAAGCATATCCTCTACTCTGAGCTACAACTTATGAGGAAGATTTCTTTATATTCTCAAATTACCTAATTAAATATTTAAGTAAATTGTCAAGTACCATCATATTACATAATTAAATTTCTCACTGAGAATTTTGATCAAAACATCAACACATTCCTTTTAGTTTCTTTATAATAGCCTTTATACAGAAATATTCTATGATATAAAATTCAGTAGCATTTCTGAAGACATGTCAAACATCTATTAAACAAACTTAGGTATCACATTTGTACCAAAAGACATATTAAATTATTTTAGCACTTAGTGGTTTATTCGGTGGAAAGAGAAATCAACATTTGTAGGAACTCTAGAAGTTTCCACCTTTTCACCATTATCTCATTCTAGGAAAACACATATCTCCACCGTTGCATGCATAGACATTAACAGAATAAATGCCAACATCTATTTTGATTCAAACATGTTCATACTGGCTGGTTTTGTGTGTCAGCTTGATAGAACCTAGAGTCATCAGAGAGGAAAGAGCCTCAGCTGAGGATATGTCGCCATGAAACCCAGCTGTAAGGTATTTTCTCAATTAGTGATCAATGTGGGAGAAGCCAGAGCATTGTAGATGGTGCCGTCCCTAGACTAGTGGTCCTGGGTTTTGTAAGAGTCAGGGTGAGCAAGTCAGGGGAAGCAAAGCTATAAGCAGCTCTCCTTCATGACTTCTGCATCAGCTCCTGCCTCCAGGATTCTATTTGATCTCCTTTCTGTCCTGACTTCCTTCAGTGGTGAACAGCAATACGGAAGTATAAGATGAATAAACCCTTTCCCCCCCACTTGTTTTATGGAAGATAATAAAACATTCCACTCAAAAATCAAAAATTAATATCTAAAGCTTTGTCAAAGCAAAAGGCAAACCACATCCGGGACAGCTAGAACAAAACTGACATACTGAAGAATTAGTGTGATCATTTTGTTTAATGAGTCAGATAGTCTACACATTTTAGTCAAAGAAAAACCAGCATCTCTGTGCATGAAAAACAAGCTTGTCACATTAAGGATTTAAATATTTCTAGGTACAACAAGATCCAGTTGTGATATTTGCTTCGCAAAGGAGTTAGTGGTTTACTATGTTTGAAAATTAAGCTTACTTGAGTCTGCATGTGATGGCTACCCTTCTCTGATTCCACAACATTTTCGATAAATGTTTTCATTTTAATTTTTAAGCTCTATTTATTAATTCTGTGACAGTGCCCATGTGGAGGTCAGAGAAGAACTTGTGGGGTTCAGTTTTTACTTTCCAGGGTATCAATCCCGGGGACTGAACTCAGGTCATCAGGCTTGGCGCCCACTGAGTCATCTCATCAGTGCAGAACTTTTGTGCAAATTGAACAATGAGGTAAACTCAGAAAACACACAAACAAACAAACAAACAAACAAAAACACCTCTTCTGGTGACCTTGATACTAATGAACACAAGTAAACATTGAAAAAAAATGAAAGGGCTTAAGGACTACGGGGCAAAGCAGCACAAGGCTTTTTGTGTCCTGGATATTTTCCTCACTGCCGTAATGACAAAATATAAACATTTCAGGGCTGGGTTTTGTTCTGTAGGAAACCAGTGTTTCTGCAAGATAAAAACAGGGAATTAATTGTTTACATTAGAGCCTTTTAGGGCTGGTGTTGTTTTATATGCAAATTTACTAGACCAATTTGTTTTGCATGTATATGAAGTCAAATGACTCAAACTGTCTGAGTGGGCAGAGCTAGGATGATGGGCTATTTCATTCTGTTTGAAAAGAATTTGCAATTCAGCATTTTGCACGAATCTAATTGAAATGTAATCACAGCTCTGGAAGGCAGTGATAAACCTAATATATGGAAACAGTTATTAAGTGCCAATAAAATATCAAACCCCAGCAAATTAAAGAACAGTTATCAGAATGGCTGTTTAAAATGATATGACTAGTTTAAAATCTGGGGCAAAATAAATAAATAACAACAAAAAACAACTTATTTCAGTGTTCAGAAGGGCAGTTGGTGGAATGATGTCCATTTTTTCAACTAACAGTTAAGAGTCTCTGTAAAACGATGATAACAGATTCGATCATGAGGTAGACTCTGTGTATCCCAGAGGGGAAAACTCAAGGATCTCATTGTTAGCTGACCCCCCACGGAGCCAGAATCTGAAGCCCTGACCTCAGCACTCAGTGGTCTGTGACCTGCAACTAAAAGGCCTGTGATCATTATGGAATAAAATGTTTTGTTATCACCATAAAAGGGGCAAAATAGTACATTTTTAATGAGGAATTAATGAATCATTTAAGACTAATGCCAGCTGTTTTTCCTGACTCTTCCAGTAGTCAGGTAGGACAATGGCCCTCCATCTTGTCTTTGTTGGTGACAGAAGAAAGGATAACAGAGAAGATCCCAATACCCAAGAAGGCATCTTGTGGGATTATGTACCTAGTTTTTAAAGTGCTCTTATTATTCTGTTCATTGTTTTGCTTTATTTGGGGCTTTGTTTTGTTTTACAATATTTTTTTCTGGAAAAATTGAATCCAACAGTAGCTCCACTCGAAATGCCTCATTTGCTAACACCACTAAACTTGCTAGATTACTAAATGATGGAACACATGGAGTAGCTTTACCTGAATGCAGGATAATTTGGAATTATTTGCACTTTCAGTAAACTTTGAAGTATTTTTAAAGCTGTACCAGCTGGGACAAGCTTCTAAGTCCGTCACGCAGGAGGTTAAGGTGGAAGAGTAAGAATATGAATTTACAGCTTTTCAATGGGATGTTAATATAAAAGTGATGGAAGAAATTCCTGTTTTCTTTCTAGCATCTTGCAAAGTCCAGAATTTTAAAAGCAAGCTGCTGATGATTCAAGTTATATTAATGAGTTTTCCATTGCTAGAACAAAACAGCAGACTGAAAGCATTTACAAGAAGACATATTTATTTAACCTCACAGTTCCATAGGAATTTAGGCTATCATGGACAGGGAAGCATGGGTGAGCTCATGACAGTATAACTGGCCTGCCAGAAATGAAGGTATTCTACAGAGACATTTGTGTCTCTCAATCTGACTATTCAGATCCCTGAAACAATGAACCCCCCCAAAGTGGGAATTTTCACAGGGCTTTCATTCTGGAAGAAAAAAAACAAGCATCAGCCAGAGGGAGAGGTTGTCTCCTTAAAAGACTGCACACACAAGTAACAACTTGCTAAACCATCTTACAGGATGGGATTGATACCCATATAATGATGAGTATTCAGTGGTGGATTAAGCTAAATCTTGACTGGTTCTCGTTAGATGCATATGCCTTGGCTCTCTATTTGAACTTTGATATCACTTCAGAACCTAGAAGATGGATCTCTTTGTCCCTCTTCTCAATGTGGTCACTTTGAATTTATCTTTTTCTATTTTGCACTATGAATATGGCTCCTTTAACTGGCTTGTTGAAGATGGATGGCCAAATGTGTCTTGAGACACAGGTGGTGACCCCTATGCCTGCTTACAGTAACTTGTTGGGTCCAGCTGGACATATTCATCTGAGTTTGGGGGGAAGAGTGAGGATTATGAAGGAAATATACAAGAGACAACAGATAGAGTCAGGAGGGCATCAATTAAGTACTGAGACTAGCCCCACGTTCATTTCTCATAGCCTGTATATCATCATTCATCATCATGTATGCCCCGGCAATGCTAAGCATGCACATTTATGACAGTTCTCCAGTTGTTCCTATCCTGAGCAGTCCTAGATGTTTGTGTTATTGTCATACCCAAGGTTCTACAGTCTCCCTTTATGCTGTCTAGCAAACATTTTTTGGGCCTTCCTCTTCACCTTGTCCCGTGCACTCATCCAAGCACTGCTATCTTTGGGTATCTGCCGTCATTCATTCTCATAACATGGCTGAAGTATCTTAAGAGCCATCGCTGTATCCTGTAGTTTACTTCCTTCTGTAGATGGAAGTGTTTCTTAATATCATAGTTGCACAGCCCATCTCTTATGTGACGCCTAGAACCCTCCTGAGACACGCCATCTCAAACACATTCAGCTGCTCTTCTGAGGAGTGTCTCATTGTCCAGGTTTCAGAATTGTAAAGAAGGCAGCTCAAGACCAGTGTCTCATATACTTGTAATTTTGTTGTTGTCGTTATGTTTCTTGCTGACCAAACCTTTCCTAGTGCCTGGAATGCAGCCCTCGCTATCCCAATCTGCCCTCCTTTGAACTAAGGTTTCTTCCCAGATATTTGCTTGAGGTTCTGATTCTTTATTACAAAGTTAAAATCCTTGTATGCCTTTCCCATGTGTTGTATCAGTCTTCTCGATGTTTATTTCCATACCAAGGTTATATCCATCACTCTACTTACCATGGCCTGCAGCTCAATTGGACTTTCAGCAATTAGTACTATATTGTTGGCAAAACGCAAGTTGTTGTTTCACACACCACCCATCTGCAAGCCCTATCTCCTCATCCTCCAGCACTGTTGCTATTATTAATTCCAGGGATATTTTAAAGAGTATTGATGAGAGAATGGACCCTGCAACACTCCTATATTTGTCTTAAACTGATCACTTAGTTCTCTGCAGACTTTGATGCCAAATTATCTTTATAGGCATTTTCTAGTATTCTTATGATTTTCTCTGGGTACCTGTAGAACCTCATTTTTACCCAAAGTCCTTTCCTCCAAATGCTATCAAATGCCTTCCTGAAGTTGATGCAACAGACATATAACTGTCACAGCCTTTATATATGCAAATCCACAAAAGGGGGAAGGCAAAAGATTTCTTTACCAAGATACAAAGAACAAACAAATAATGAACTTCTTAATTCCAAAAGCATCAAGTTACCACAACCTAGGTCAAAACATCCTGTTCGTAGCCACACGTTAGGTCAAATCTTCTGTCATATAACTTTGAAGTGGCAAGAATAGGTCTGAAATCTCTGACCTTTAGTAAGGTGGAGTTGATCCACTCCTGTGGGCTCCCATAGTAACAAATCATGAGGTGAACCATAAAGCATAGAGTGGGGCAGGAGCCAGCAACTAAGATATGGGACCCACAAATGTGAGCCCGTTCCTCCTTGTCTGGAGGTCAGAGAGTTGGAGTTTATTTTTACTCTTTCAAAGTTGTTGTCAACTGGCGTGGCTACACCCCATGACCTAGGGTGTGGTTACTGGATGCTTGGGACATTAAGATGGCCCATAGAGGTAGCGCTGCTCCATCCTGACCAAAGGTCTGAGAATTCAAGCATACTCCTGCTCATTCATTGAAAATAGGAGATTTGACATAGGGAGTAGTTGCCTACAGGATACTTGGCCTAGGCTGTGTTCACTGCATATCCTGCCCAAGACATCATCTTCTTTACTGGGGGAGATAATGGCTTGATGCCTCAAGTATTGAAGCAACTAACTGTTCTGGTTACCCTTGGTGTCATGTTAAAGCAGTCTTTTGCCTTCTCCCCCGACTTTTGTATTGGGATATAAAAGTGTGTAAAAAACTAAATGCGGGCAGATTCAGTACTCAGTAGCAATTCAGCTGCCCTCCTGGTACTATCCTGTGTCTCTGTATTTCTTTCATATCTCTGTTCCTCCTACCTAACATTTCTAATTCATACACCCTTACCTTGGAACATACAAACCTGTCATGGCTGGACTAGAAGAAACCTAAGTATTAAGATAACGACATCTTGAATGAATCAGAAAGTAAGGATAAAGAGTCTCAACAGAAGGGTCCCTCTGCTCGAGATTGGTGATTCTATTCTTACCTCTCCATGGCACACACATTGTGCTGACTGAAGAAGTCAAGATTTCGGTTAAAATTGCCAGCTGATTATTAAAATCTCAGATCCTGCCAAGTCCAAAACATAGTAGAATTCTATTCAAAGAAATTTTCTGTGAGCTGTTTGTAGTGATACATACTTATAACAACATTCCAAAGGCCGAGGAAGGAGGATCAAGAGTTCAAAAGAGATCCTAGGCTATGTATTGAGACCCTGAGAAAGACTGACAGACAAAGAGAGTGACTGGTTTTCTTATACACTTCATCTATGTGTAGGAAAGCAATTATTATTTATGCATATAGTGTGGATTTCACCTCTCAAAACTTTTTGGTAACAACTGGAGTTTGTTTTACTAAACATAGAGTAGTATTTATTTAGTTAGCAGATGACATGAAACTCAGCATGTACTTTCTTCAGATAGGATGTGAAAGTCATGCTGTGTAACTATGTGAAAAATAATAGCTTCTTTAGCTATTCATCTGCTGGCTTCAGAATGACTTGTTCTTTTAAATGCTAATTTCTAGGATCCCTTTAGAGGGTGTTATGTGTGTTATTTCAGAATATGGCCTGATCCTGTGAGATTTACTCACTGTCTATGAAATTGCGGTGTACAGTAGATTTCGTAAACATCAAATATAATTAGGATTAAATATTCACATTATTATGAGTCTGTTCCTGTAGATAGAAAGCAAAATGAATTCCCAGCAGGTGATAATTCAAGAAATATTTGCATCATTAACAGTTGTAGCATTAAATCTGTCTTCCCAAGGTCAAGTTAAAATTGCTTTAGTGACCAACTTTGAATGCTAAAGGGTTAATAGGTAAATCAAAAGCTGGCCTAAATGATAACCAATTGAGCAAATGTAATAATTTTGCTACAAAAATTATTGACTTAATTTTCATATTTTAACTAGTTTTTCTTTCCTTAGTATATATACATTCACCAACAATTTTACCACTGTTTACAAATAACATTCTCTAATGATTTTCAAATTATTCTTAAACTTGTATAGAATTACAACAACAAAATCTTTATGAATGAAGAATAAAATCCTGAACTTTGCCCTTTCTAAAGACACAATTTAACTTTCTTTGTGATTCTTTTACACTGTGATATCTTCAACTTCTTCAAGTGTTGGTGAGATTAAGAAACACAATCTCACTGTTATTTCACAGTTATAAGAAAATGTTGCATGTTTGCCTGTACGCCAGAAGAGGTCACCAGATCTCATTATAGATGGCGGTGAACCACCACATGGTTGCTGGGAATTGAACTCAGGGACTCTTAGTATAATCAATGCTTTTAATCTGGGTCTTCTCTCCAGCCCAGAATAAAAGGATGGAAAAGTGTAGGAAATAGAGAAGGTTTGGTGGTTATGTTTTCTGTTAGTGTTCTCTATAATCTATTTCTTATAATTTCTTGTATCAATCAAAGTGTCCTCCAAACCACGGTAGATAAATGCTAAAGTTATATGATAACTATGACATCTGGATTGTCTTCCATAGTGTATTCATTTGTTCCCAGGGTTGGTGGTTAACCTAAATACACTAAATTTATTTATTGTCTGCTCGTTTGCCTAGACTCATAAAAGTTATTATGGGTTGGCAAATAGCACAGAGGTAATCTAGCAAAATAAAGCAGTTGAGTTCATATTTGGATTCTGACACTTAAATAAGCTTTTATTTCTTAAATAAGAAATTTGATTATCTCTTAACTTCAATAAAATCCTCAGTAAAATGGTGAGAGAGAGAGAGAAAGGAAAGGAAGGAAAGAAAAGAAAGAGAGAGAGAAAGAGAAAGAAAGAAAGAAAGAAAGAAAGAAAGAAAGAAAGAAAGAAAGAAAGAAAGAAAGAAAGAAAGAAAGAAAGAAAGAAAATATTGCAGTTTGCAGTTCCGGGGCTTGGTCAGGGTTTATTTTCATTGCCAGTTAAAGAATTAAAAGGCAGGAAGAGTCTGGTGCTGGTCAAGTAGCAGCAGGGAAAGCTCAGAGGCCACAGACAGGAGCAAACACAATTAACAAGTGCTAATTGGGCATGAGGAAACAGGCATGAGGAGCAGACTCACAGAAAAACTGACCATTGGCAAAGCAGGGGATGGGGGCAGGGCTCAGAAAGCTGAAAAATCCAGTCTCTACTCAAGGTCTAGGGTTTTTAAAGTCTCCGAAGACTTTTCCTATCCTAATTTAGTGTTGGTCTCTTTGAAGAAAGATAGGATGGCTGTTGACCCCACAACTGTAGCATAAGATATCCTGATCTTGCCCTGAATTTGTTGATACTGTCCATCATCATGGAGACTTTTGGGGGGAAAGAAAACAGCCTACAATACTTTTTTTTTTAAAGCTACCAGGCTATTGTTTCCGGTCAGGACAGTAAAGAAGAAGCTGGCCATCTTGGAAGTTTGCTCTCATTATCACCTAGCCATGTCCCCTCTCCCTATCTGTCTGGCTAACAAGAGATCTGTCTAACTCGTAGGCTCTCAAAACTACTGGGATTGTGTTATCTGCAGTATAGCTGTGGTAAAATAAAGTGCACTGATTTGATGACTCTAATGAGACTTCAAATTTATAGAATATGTTCATTACATATATTTTGAATCTATTCTTCTTAGTGAC
The DNA here is from genome assembly GCA_004026605.1 of Ondatra zibethicus. Classification (NCBI taxonomy): domain Eukaryota; kingdom Metazoa; phylum Chordata; class Mammalia; order Rodentia; family Cricetidae; genus Ondatra; species Ondatra zibethicus. Next base: position 16,244 of record PVIU01020578.1, read on the forward strand.
TACCTTTCAACATGTCTTAAGGCACCTGGCAAGAATGTCACCTGGATGATAATCTGTGCCCGAGGAAGTTTTGTCCCTAGAGGGAAAACTACTACTGTCGTTTTGCAAGATGAACATTTTGTCAAAGGCCTTCTAGACAGCCATGTTGATGTCTGGAAACCAGTGTGCTCAGCCTTCACTGAGGAGCTTCTTACTATGTCAAGCAATGGTCAATGTGAAACTCATAACTGGCCAAAGTGCTGAAAATAAATGACAGTGGAGTGCTGAGACATACATAGGACATAAAGAGTCTTCTTGAAGACTCCGGGAACCTCACAATAGGGGCAGAGGAAAGAATGTAAGAGCCAAACCTGTGGAGATGTGCAAGATGTGCAATGTACAGCTTTGCTATGGACAGCGCATAACCGCTGTGCTCATTAAGTCCCTACAGTTGGGAATATATGCAATATCTGATAAGATTGGGCCCCTCAACATCACATGTACAGAAGAAGGACGTTAGGGGACTATTGTCAGTTAACAGTTGCTGGGGGAGAGCATTTCAGTTTCTTCAGTATGTAACTAACAAAAAGTGGCTTGAGTTCCAGTAAATAACCTCCCACCTAGGAGCATGCAAGCAACAATTATTGAACTCAGTGAGTCTTACACAGAAATAGATATGATATGGAGGACTTAGGAGGGAAAAAAGTTTATGTGGGAGGAGGGAGGAAAATGGACAATGAAAATAACTAAAATTATGTACAAGAATGAAACTGTCAAAGAATAAAAAAGAAATTCTAGGTGAAAAGCTTTAGGGAAATTTTAATACACAAACATATTCATGTGCCAGATAGCTCACTTTCAGTTCCACAGGGTCAGGGGTTCAAGACCCTTCTGGGCCTATTTTTTTATCCCTTAATCTAACTCTTAAACAGTATCCTTTAAAATAAATACCAACTATAGCAAAATAATTGAGGAAAATCCATCTATTTATATTTAAAAATTGAGACTATTGAAGACAAAAATCACATAAATATCACTAACATGAAATTCTATCATTAGAGGCCACAACAAGAACTTTTTTTCCTTAAACAGTAGTTCAGGAAAGATATGACAATGTTACTTTTAATAGTAAATATATTTTTTTGTCCTTGCAATGACTTTTAGTTTAAAATATTTAGAACACAAAGAAAATGACAACTAGTCATTTGTTGACAAACTTTTATTTTAATGGTATAATCTAAGGAATATAGATAAACAATTTACCTTTTACAACAGTCTGTGATTCTTTAAGTAACTGAGCAGTACCCATCCTTATGTTCATAACCTCTAGGACACAGGCATGCATATATGATCTAAGCAGCATCTTTTCAAGTATCTACAGAAACAACGTTAGAGTCTCACTGGACTTTCTGCTATCAATATCACTGCCAACTAAGTTTTTCAGATACTATTATGAGTTTGCAAAAACAGATGAATGGAAATAAGGGAAAATTTTGAGAATCCAGACCTCAAAACCAGGTGGGTCAGGTTTTCCAAAAGATCAAAGAAGTGATGACAAATCTTAAGCAACCATTCTGATGGCAGATGGGTTGTCATCATCCTTAACTACTTGTAGAAAGTTGCTTCTCAGTGTAATGCATCAATTCAATTAATGAGATGTAAACTAAAGATATAGATACCTTATGCAGAGTATCAAGTATGGGCTATATTACACATACATACCATGTTGTAATTATGTATTTTAATTTGATTATATAACTCTGGTAAAAAAAAAAACTCTCTGAATAGACAGTTGGGAAAATTGTGGGTAGAAGAAGAATGTTCTAAGAAGGAAAGAACAATCTATGATGATATAAGTCATGCTTCAATTTAAAGTTTATTGTGACCAAAAATTGGAGAGTTAGACTTTACCTTAAGATGAGTTGGTAATGCTACCATTATCAAGGACTCAGTTAAAGCCTGAAAGCTTTATGTGAAACTTTTGTTTATTATTTTAAATATGAAAGAAAGTAATTGAAAATGCATAATCAATGGAATGAAATAATCAAATTTAAAGTTTAGTTTTTTCTTTGCATATATTCAATGTACATCATATAGTGTGACATAAAAATATCTCCTTACAAGCATATATTGGAATATATGTCACCGTTGAATATAGTCACCATTCCCCATGACATTATCACATTTTTATCCCTAGAAATTTTTATTCTACATTTATATAATATATATGTTTATATATATTCACAATATACATATAAATCACACCATTTTATGTATTTATAAAAATCTAGAAGACACATATAAGAAAAAAATCTAAGATATTTTACTCTATGGGAGTGACTTTATTCATATAATAAGAACATATTCAATTGTATTCATCATCCTGGAAGTGAAATAACTTCATTATTATTGGTTGAAATATATTCCATTATGTGTATACATATTTCATACATTAAACTATTCTTGGCTTCCTATGTTTATTCTGTAGCTTTGCTTTTGTAATGTTGCAAGAAAGATTAGTGTGCAAGTATCTCTGTGATATATCAATGGTTTCAATTGCAAAAATATTAGAAGTGGTACAATTGGGTTACATGGTAGATCTTTTAGGGTGGTTTTGTTGTTGTTTGTAAATGGAAGTTTCTGTCTTTTGCAGTCATTCAGTCCCAAAGAGAAACACAGAGGCTTATATTAATTATAAACTCTTTGGCCTATTAAATCTGGATTATTATTGAGTAGTTCTTATAACTTAAATTAACCCATAATTCTTAGCTATCTTTAGCCACATGACTTGGTACCTTTTCTCTATCCACAACCTTACCAACATCTGCTGTTGTTTTCTTCATGATTATCACTATGACTGGGATGAGAAGGAATCTCAGTATAGGTTTAGTTTAATTTCTCTGATCCTTGGGAAGGCTGGGTCTTTTTATTTTCATGTCTATATTGGATGTTTCTGTTTCAATTAGATTCATTTCATTAACACATGATTTGATTGAGATGTTTGATCTATAGTTTTACTTTTTAATTACTTCAATATACTAAATTTTCATTCTTTGACAAATTAATAATTACTAGAAATAGTCTTCTATTCTCAAATCTATCTCTTCAATCCTTATGTGCTGCATTTGCTACGGAGAAAGTTTCGAGTATAGTGATGTCCCATTGGTCAAACACTGACAATACTTCCCGAGTGACCACAGTCTTATTCAGAAAGCACTTGCCTTTATCCATAAAACACTGACAATACTTCCCGAGTCTTATTCAGAAAGCCCTTGCCTTTACCCATATTGTAAATTGTTCTTCTTACATTTTCCTCTGGCAGCTTCAGAACAGCATGACTTACACTAAATATTTGGAGTTAGTTCTTGCACAGAATGAGCCATAAGACTCTAACTGCATTCTACACGAGATATTCAGTTTTTCCCAGCACCATTTATAAAACAGGCAGTCTTTTTCTGTAAAGCATATTTTTTTGCATCTTTGCTCAAAATCACATATCTAGACATGTATGGGTTTATATATGGGTCTTCTCTTCTATTTCATTGATCTACATGTCTGTTTATGTCTCAGTACCCTGATAGTTTTGTTACGATAGCTCTGTAGTGGAACTTGAAATAAATTCTGGTGACAGCTCCAGTGCTGTTCTTATTGTTCAGAATTGGTTTTGTTACAAAAGCTCTTTGTGTGTACATATGAATTTTAAGACTGTATTTTCTATTTATGGCATGAATGCTACTGGAATTTTGATGAGGATGGCCTTGAGTCTAGGGATTATTTTTGATAGTTTTGATGTTTCCTAGTACTAATCCTTTATATCCGTAAGGTTGCAGGTCTTCCCAGCTTTTAGTGTCTTCTATTTCATTTGGGAACTTTTCTAAAATTATGTCTTTTTGTTATTTATTTGAGAATTTCACTTGATGTGTTTTGATTCTTTACATCCCCAATTCCTCATTAAATTACCTCCACTTACCAACCCTTTAAAAAGGACCAAACCTTGAATCCTTTTTAAAAGAAATTCAAAATATAATTGTATAATTTTCCCCTTTCCTTTTCCAACAACTCATCACATTACCACCACCACCAGCAGCTTCTCAAAATATTAGCCTCTTTTTCTTTAGTGTTACTGTTACATTTGTATATTTCCCTATATAATAAGTTATCAGTTATCATATGTTTGCTCTATACTGTTGCTCTAAAAACCTATATATATTTGCCTATTGAATTTCTATCCAGATAGTCAATATATTGCTGGATATGGTACATTAATGTACCCTAATTTTATTTATTGCCATTTCTTTCTTATTGATTTGTAAATATTTAGTTTGCATGTTATTTTTTGTGTAGCTGCATATATCTATTTCTAATAAAAATTCTTTAATAACATCATTTTTATCATATATAACTTTGACTCAGAATGGGTTTTCTCTTAGCCACAGCATATGATGTAAATATGAGTTCATATAAATGACATAAAATTGAACACACAGAATTCCTTGTGAAAATTAACTATATGCTTCCAAAATATAGGGGATTACCAGAAGCTGAAGGCAAATCATGAAATCAGTCATCCCTTAGCAACATCAGAGAATGCATGGCTCAGAGGACACATATTATTAGAGTTATGGCCTCCCAGGCCACCAGACAATAAATATCTGTTGTTTAAGTTTGTGTTACTTACAAAGGAAGTTATCAAAACTTAATCAGGAAAATAAAACTGTGTGATCAAATTAGGTCCTATTAACAGCTAATTGTGATGGAAGCTGTAAACAATGTGTGAAACAGAGTAAGCAGCTCTATATATAAGGTGGCAGGGGAATGAGTGCACTGGCAGAAATGACACACAGATATTAAAACTCTTTAGAAAAAGTGACTCCACCTGTTTCTATCATTTGTACCACACAGGATTTTAAGTGCACTCATCTTAGGTTGCTCTCTTTTCAGTTATCAGTCTGTAACCGGCAGTTTTAAGTTGTCCCTATACTATTATTTTACTCATTTCTCTGTCTTCTACATTCTTTTTACTTTCCTTTTTCATTTGTATGATGGTTCTATGAAAAAGAAAAGGCTTGAAGTGCAATGTTGTTCACTGACCTGAGAAGGATGACAAGGAACTGTGGACACTCAGGTTTTCAGACTATTTGGTAAAGAGAGTAGAATAATTTTTCTGGGACTTGACATACTTTCAGTGTCTTATAACATACTTCAATATTGAGGAAATAAACATGAATGAGGTCTGCAATATGAACAAAATTATAGAACATAAACTTATTTTTACCATATTTAAGGAGAAGAGGAATACAAGTGAGGAAATGAAATTTATTTAGATTAAAATTATTAGAGCATAGCAAACAAGGATGAGTTATTTGGACTTACTGATTTTGAGAATAAATTTGGTTGAGAAGATGTAGGCAGAGTTGGGCTCAGTTGGTTGTCATGTTCTGGAAGTTGGGACATTCTTGTTGCTAGGCACAATATAAATAAATCTAGAATTTGCTCCATGACAAACAGAAGAGGGAACTTACATTCCATTTGTCATGTGAGGTCTCAAATAAAAGTCTCTGCTCAGAAGATGGATATAACAAATGAGTCATGAAGAAAGCCACACCGATAAAGGATCATGGATATTCCTTCACCAGTCGGTAAGCTTTTAAAGAAAAACCTAAATAATTAGTATATGATTATGCTCAAACTTCCCATAATTCTTTTCCAATTATCTATACATAGAAAATGGCAATGTACTTTGCAATTTCATACTTTCTTCTTTTGTATCAGGTGAATATAAACAGATTTTAATTTGTTAAAACAGTCTTAATGAGAGAGAGAGAGAGAGAGAGAGACTGGGTGGTAACTGGCTAATAATTTATGCACTGATGAAGCTCTGTTGATAATGAATAAAAGATGACACATGATATTTTAACCTAAGACTTTGACTATGGCTCTATACCAGCTTTTGTATGAAAATATTCTATTTTCTCAGGGTTTGGCGACTCTGGGATAATTGGGAGAGTCAGGTAACATGGTCTAGTTCAAATATTCCTTCAGGTTTCTGTTTCTCTCACATACTTCTGTGAAGAAATCTGTGAATTAAATTCTGACAAACTTGTGTCGGTGCAGTCTCAACAGCGCCATGGTAGTGATGAATAATTCTTTATATTATGGTACAAGTCTACGCTCTCTAATAATTATCAAGTCTGTATCAAGACAGTGATGCACAGTGACAGTGTGTCAGAATTTTAATCACAGTTTCGCGATATTGTCCTCAAATGTCTTTTTCTGAACCTTTCCTTCCGTGTTCTTGGCACTCTGTGTGGTTATACTTCTACTTTTCTACTTGTTTACTTCCTGCAAGTAATCTGGCACACTTGCCACCTTAAAGACATCTATGGAGTGTTACTGAGATAGCTCAGTTGGTAACACACTTGCTGTGCAGACACAAGGACAGGAGTTTGACTCCTAACATACCTCTTAGAAAAGCATGCAAGGAGGCATGTACTACTAATCCCAGAACTGAAGAGGTAGAGGCAGGCCACCCATTGGGCTTATTTGCTAGACATTTGCAGTTAATAGGTTGGTCCAGGTTCAATAAAAGACTTTGTCTCAAAACTAAGGTGGGTGGAGCCTGAGAAGCAAAACCTGATGTTCACCTCTGTTACCTGCACACTGCCCCGCACACTGCCCCGCACACTGCCCCGCACACTGCCCCGCACACTGCCCCGCACACTGCCCGCACACTGCCCTGCACACTGGCACTTGCACCAGATCATGTGTACAAGCACACCTATACACCCTCACATATCCTCAACATACATGCCCCAGCATGTGAACAAATACCCAATACACACACAGTACATGTGGAAACACATTCCTATACTATATAACACACTATATACATACATATACCTCTGTAGACACCATTACACAAGAAGTATAAAAAAATACCATATAAAAGTGTCCGGGTTTTATAATTTAAACTACCATTGTTAAAGTCAATAATATCAACTTATAGAAAGCAAAGTCAATGTCTATTTGAAGAGCCTGTGTATTATTGAACAAAAGTAGAAAATGAAAGGAAAATTGTTAAAAGCATAGGAGTATTTGAGAAAAATTCTTCTTAGGGACTTGGGTCTTTAGGTTGAACTGTGTGTGACAAGTCTCTCCTGTCCAATGAGTTGAACAATGTAGTCAGTCATAGTGAGTCTAGAGTTTAACAATGGGGATGACAGGCACAATTTCGGGAACTCAAAAAGAAAATAGAGAAAGAATAGTCATAGCATGGCTAAATTAATTGAATGAGCTTTGGATTAGTTATTGACTTTTCACATCTTGAGGATTTGGATTAGTGGTTGACTTTTCATGTCTGGAGGTTCTTCAGTATCCCCCATCTCCAATGTTACCTCCATAGACACTTTAGTCTTCATTTCACTCTATGTGACCAGCAACTTTGGAAATAATTTTTCTTAAGAGATAATAAAATATGAGCATGCTTGAGTGTCAATTTAGCATCCCAGGATCCAAGATTCTGCTTCAGTTTTACTAGTGTTTGTTCTAGCGAGCAATGTTACATGTCATAGTAGGCAGATATTGTTTAGAAAGACAACTGATACTTTGATAAAATGAGTTTGCAATTTGAGGGGGTTAGAAGGAGAAAGGAAAATTAGTGGTTTATTCCATGAAATACATATTAATAGCCATGAATAATCAATGACTCTGTGTCTTTAAAAAAATAAATTCCTTTAATATAATTAAATAAGTTATTCTTTAAAATGTAAAAGTATTGATACTTATGAAATATGCCAAAAGTCTCTTTCAGATTTCCATTAGTACTCTTTTTGAAGCAATTATTATGAAAATATCCACAAGTGTGTATATATATGTATATATTTTAAAATTTAACAGAATTTAAATTGACTCCTTTATCTCAGTTAAGAAATTCTCTCAGCCTACATCAATTATCATTGTATACACCCACAGCAATCTGATTGTACTTTACCACAACTATAAAGTAGGGGGTTGGAAAAATGGCTCACTGGTATAGAGAACTTGCTGTTCATTCAGAGAACTGGAGTTGGGTTTTTAGTACCTACAGTAAGCAGCTTATAATAATATTTAACCCTCTTTCCAGAGTAGCCTATGCCCCCCTTGGTATCCACTGGTACCCTTATGCATCTGAGCATACACAGACAGACATGAACACAAACACACACGCACGAGAACGCGCGCGTGCACACACACACACACACACACACACACACACGCACGCAACTTTTAAAATAAATCATGTTTTAAAACATTGAAGGGCAAAGCCAAAGCACTGCATTAAGTCACACTCTGGCCAAATGCTGATCTTTATTTGCTCGTGCTCTTCTTTTTCTCTTCTATCCTGATGGAGTCATGGTTTACTCATGCGTATGTTTGCTTTCTTTTTCCTCATTCCTTTAAAGCTGCTGTTCTAATGGATTGACTCTGCCAGATCATTACAAGTCAGTGCTGACCACAGTATGGTAAAAGGTGAACACAAGACTTCATCGCTCTCATGATAACTTTGCTTGAGACACTGGTACATGTGAAGCCCACTTTCCTGTGGGTTTGGTTGAGGACATGGCTCTTCCTATCTTTATGGACGCTGTCTTGGCCTGTTGAACAATACAGCACTCCACCAGAAGTGGTGATACCCTTGAGGGTCACTGATACCAGCCGAGACATTAGGCCTCCAAGATGGCTGTCTTATAGCCTGTATATTGAGGGTCAGAGACACATTATCTCCATGAAGTCCAAGAGGAACTTAGTTTCCAAACATCTTTCTGTGTTCACCTACACTGACCAAGGTGCTCTTCTTGCAGAGCAGCCTTTTGTGCAGAATGACTGCTACTATTATGGCTATGTTGATGCGGATCCAGAATCCATTGTTGCGGTTACCACCTGCTTTGGGGGCCTTCTAGGATCACTGCAAATAAATGGCATAGCTTATGAAATAAAGCCCAAGAGTTTTTCTTCCACATTTGAACATCTGATTTATAAGTTGTACAGGAGAGAGACAGAATCATTTCCCATGGGATGTGGCTTAACAGAAGAAGAAATTGTACGGCAACAAAAAGTTCAAGGTGATGCTTTCACATTGAAGCAGAGCAGCAGTCCTGGCTGGTGGACCAGCGGACTTACAGTGGAATTTGCAATAGTGATAGACAATCATCGATTTGTTTATCGGGACAGTAACGTTTCACAAGTGCATGAGGATGTAATCACTGTTCTAAATGTAATAAATGTCCATTTTTCTCCATTGGAAGCTGTGATTGTTTTAATGGCACTTGAGATATGGAATAAAGAAAATCTTATAGATGTAGAAACAAAACTGGCACCTCTTCTAAGAAGATTTTGCACCTGGAAGAAGCAGAATCTTGATCATCGTGTCCGTCATGACATTGGGCATCTTTTTGTAAATTACCCATATGGCATATCAACTGGCATGGCCTATGTTGGAGGTGTTTGTCATTCTGGTTTTAATTGTGGCATTGAGAGTTTCAGGGGTCCGTCAGCGACTAGCTTTGCCCAGACAGTGTCACATGAGTTGGGCCATAATTTGGGTATGCTCCACGATGAAAGTAAACATACATGTACATGTGGTAGAAAATCCTGCATAATGTATCCAACAAAAGGTGACGGTGTGACATTTAGCAACTGTAGTTATGACAGATATTTTCAAACAAGTTATGCAAAGCCCTGTTTGCATGATTCCCCAGATAAACAGGATATCATGGCATTGACGAAATGCGGGAATGGTGTGGTTGAAAATGGAGAGGAGTGTGACTGTGGAACTCTCCAGTTGTGTTTAAAAGATCCATGTTGCCAAGATAACTGTGCCCTGAAACCCAATGCTGACTGTGCTAAAGGGCTTTGCTGTAAAAATTGTCACTTCATGTCATCAGGCACAGTGTGTAGAGCAAAACACGATGAATGTGACCTTCCGGAGTGGTGCTATGGAAATTCAAGTAAATGTCCTGAAGATGTGTACGTGTCTAATGGTAGGCCCTGCCGTGATGGTGGGCACTGCTATGGGAAGAAATGTATTAACAGTACAATACAGTGTCAGCAGATTTTTGGCAAGGAAGCCAAGAATGCCGCCAAAAGTTGTTATTTGGAAATGAATACCCGGGGTGACCGGTTTGGCAACTGTGGGATCATTAATAGAGGACAATATGTAAAATGCAATATCTCAGATATCTTCTGTGGGCGAATTCAATGTGAAAACGTGACGAGGATTCCTCTTCTGAGAAGTCATTACACGGTGCATTGGAGTCACTACAATGGGGTGACTTGCTGGGGTACAGACTACCATTTGGGGATAACCAGACCTGACATTGGTAATGTGGAGGATGGAACAGGCTGTGCCCCAAACCATATGTGCATTAACAGAAAATGTGTCAATATGTCTGTGTTGATAAGTCATTGTTCACCAAAGACCTGCAGCTTGAATGGGATCTGTAACAATAGAGATCACTGCCATTGCAACCCTGAGTGGAGCCCACCACACTGCAAGGAAAAGGGCAGGGGAGGGAGTGTTGACAGTGGCCCACCTCCTGTAACAAGAGAAGACAGAAAGTCAAGGTTTAATGATTATACCTTAGGCTTGTTGATTTCTTTTTGGGTTATTTTTTGCTTGTTTCTAATTTCCACTTGTTTGAGAAACAATAAAAGGCACAACGTCAAAACTTCACTTGAGACAGAAGAGCGAAATGATAGAATTAAGGAAGAATCCAATATTTAAATTTCACTTGAAACTGGAGAGGATAATGCTCACACATCACTTGGGATCAAACAGCTCAAGGATACATCTCAAAGAAAAACAAAACTTGAATATTCAAAGTCCAACAGAAAATGAAGACCATAATGCTCAAATTACATCAGGAGAGCAAATTTTTCCAACTTCAGAAAATAATCCCAATTAATTTGGAACACCCCTCCCCCACATGCGTTAATCTGTAATGTCCTGGCAGTAGATTGTTTACTGTTTGTGTCAGAGACCCCCAAAAGAGGACCCAGAGAACTACATTGTTTCTGGATCATCAGAATTCACTACCAAATAAAGGGAATTCCTAGAAAACTCATGCTTTCTATTACTTTAAGAATTTCATTGATTTTTTATTTTATGAAATTGGTGCTATGTTCCCTAAGCATGTGTCTAACTTCTTTCTAATGCCAATGTTTTCTCTGGTGAACAGACATTTCCATCATTCACCTCTTCTCTGATCCATCTAGGTATTGGTGTCTGTTTTATACTCAAACTCTGTGTGATGATCTTGTTTCATTTTACAAGTGGGTGTGATCATGTATATTAATCCTTTTTTTGTTTTATTTCTCTTTACTTATGTCCTCCAAACCCATTCATGTGGTTTCCCATGAGGTTTTATTCTATCCAATATGTATTGCACACTTCATTTCTCTGTTGATGGGCATGATAGGTTTTATTTTTTGGCTATTATACACAGGGTTACAAGAAAGGATATGCCCATGTTCCAAACACTGATTTCATTGACTTTACATATATCACCATAGAATGGGATTGCTAAGTCATATTATTCTGTTTTAAAGACTATTCATTTTGTTATCATATTGCAGTTGCTAGTTAGCAAATGCATGAGCAGAAAATATTCTCTTAACTAAGACTTTTTACTCTTGTATTTTTAGGGCTTTAGGACCTCTCTACTCATTTAATAATATCTAAACTATGATGCATTCTCATAATCGACATGAGAGATGTCCCATTCTCTACCTTCTTACTTCATTTGTTATATTAATTGACTTTATTTATCCACTGACTGTTTTCTATGTACATAAAGTGTCTTAGTTAGGTTTCTATTGCTGTGATAACACACCTTGACCAAAAGCAAGTTAGTGTGAAAGGGCTTATTTGGCTTGCACTTCCACAATGTAAGAAGTCTAAGAAGTGGGACAGGAGCACAGACAGCGCAAGGTTCTGGAGGCAGGAGCTGATGCAGAAGTTAGGGATGGGTACCACTTACCGGTTTGTTCCCCATGGCATGCTCAGCCTGATTCCTACAGAACCCACGACTACCAATTCAGGGAAGGCATTATCCACAGTGGAGCGGCCTCTCTCCCATCAATCATTAATTAAGAAAATGTCCTACAAGCTTGCCCAGAGCCTCATGCATAAAAGCATTTTCTTAACTGAGGCTCCCTCCTGTCTGATGGATTTAGCATGTGTCAAACTGACATAAAACTATCCAGTAGTAAAGCACAGAATAATTCTTGTGGTGATTTGAATAAGCATGGCCCCCATAGGCCCATAGATTTCAATGATTGTTCACAAGGGAGTGGCAAAATATAAAGGGATTAGGAGGTGTGGCCTTGTTGGAAGAAGTATATAACTGGAGGTCGGCTTTTGCGTTTTCAAAAGCCCAAATCAGGCTCAATGGCTTTCTCTTCCTGCTGCCTGCAAATGTGGAGATGTTACTCTCAGCTGTTTCTCAAGCATCATGTCTGCCAGCATGTCATCATGTTTTTTACCATGATGCTTATGGATTAAACCTCTGAAACTGTAAGAAGCCCCAATTAAATGTTTTTTCTTTCCAAGAGTTTCTGTGCTCATGTTGTCCCTTTACAGAAGTAGAACATTGACTAAGACAGCTTTCATCCTCTACTACCCTCTCTATACCCCGCCAACTTTCTCTGTGAATCCCTACTTGCCAAGAAGTCCCTCTCATATTTTGTATGTTTGGTTCTTTTAGCATCAGAAACCATTACAAAAGCCACAACTGGTCAAAATTCAGAGAACTGTTGATTGTGGAGTGTTCCTCCAATAAATATATTTACAACACAACCCCATCTCTTAAAGCACAAGCAACATGATTTATCACTTTTTATGTTTTGCTGCTGAGTTCAACATAAAGAAAAGAAATTAGCATATCTTTTTGTGAATCTTCTACCACCATATCATTACATTTTCCTTTCTCTAGTAATGATCTTTTAAAAGCATAATTTGTCTGATATAAATATATCTTGTTTTCTTTGGTTCCTATTTGCATGAGCTACCATCTCAGGTCTCTGTCTTCATTCTGTATATTCACAACCAATGAGGCGCCTTGAAGTATACATGTGCGTATATATATATGACATATACATATATACATATAAATGCATATGTATAATGACACCAATATATTTAATCTTAAAACACTGCATTTAAAATCTTGGTATTTTTGACAGAGAGCTTTCTGTTAACTTTGCACATTTTTGTTCTCTTTTTAAAACAGATTTCTATGTTTTGTGAAAAATTCATACATTCTTCACCCTGAACTCCTCCCAAATCCTCTAATACAACATATACAAAACATCATATTCTTTCCCATTCTTTTAAAACAAAACAAAACGGAGACCACTGAGTTTAATTTGTATAGATTGATGACTCCTGAGCTTGAGCCAGCCCTGGAGTGTGATTTATTTTACCAGAGTCACGTCATTAAAGAAATTTGACTTTCCCACCAGATATCAATGGACACTGTCTTCTTTGCAAGGAGTGGGATGTCATTTCCACCTACCCTCTTCCATGCTTGGACTTTGTCTAACTAGAGCTTGTGCAGGTCTTGAAGGTACTGTCACGTTTTCTGTGTATTCATTTTGTGTTGTCCAGAAAGCGCTGTTTCCTCGGTATCATCTACCACCTCTGGCTCCTACAGTCTTTCGACCATCTCTCTGTCACAGATATCTAAACCTTGAGTGTAAAGATATTAAATAGACATCCCATTAAGGTCCTATCATTCCAAAGTTTATTTTCTCTATGTTGACTTGTGGTTTTCTGTGTTAATTGTCATTTATTATAGCTAAATACATTAATCTAGAGGTTATAGAAATATGTCATTAGGAGTTATTTTGTCATTACATTTACTTAGCAGAGTAGTAGTAGTAGGCTTTCCTCTAGATCCAATAGCCTAACTCTCCTCATATTCATAGCTCATTGACAGTGTCTGGTAAAAATCCCATCTCATAGAGTAGGCCTTAAAAAGTAAAAAGCTTAGTTACTCCCACAACATCCCTGCCACTATTGCACCAGCAGGCATGTACTGCCAGGCATTATTGTGCCTCACAGGATTTATAACTGGATGAAACTAAAACTCTTATTTTTCAGTACCATGTATAGCACTGGAAGTAATAGCTACTAGGGGTGAAGCTTTTGACTGAGTTACAAGCCATGTTTCTCCATTTTCTATGACTTAATTATGTTTTATCTTCAACAATAGGGTCTTACTTTCAAGCTCTGGACGGTAACTAAATACATTGGCAACAGACTGATGTTTAAAGGTTATATGGAAACCTGTTATCCAGCAACTCAAAATTATGAAACTATTCCTAATGCTGAATGACTTATTTAGTAGTATGTGATAGCTTGTTGAATAATTGTCTCACCCCATTATATGGAAACTTTAGTATCTTAAAGTTTTTATTATATATTTTTTTCATTTCACTGCTTATAGCTTTTCCATAATACTTTTGAGACTGTTGGAAAAGATATTGTTTTCTGATGTTTTTTTCTCTGTACTTACCATTGGTATACAGGAAAGCTATAAAATTTTGTAGGTTTTATACACTACTATATTACTGGATGTACTTACCAGCTGTACAAGTTTCCTGGAATAGTCTTTAGGGTCTTTTATGTATAAAATTATATCATCTGCTATTAAGGATACTTTGACTTCTTCATTTCCTATTTCTATCCCTTCATACTTCTTCAGTAGTCTTAATGTTCTAGCTAACATTTCAAGGCCCATATTTAACAGATATATAAACAGTGAAAATCCTTGTCCTGCTCTTAATTTTAATGGAAATGTTTTGAATTTCTCTCCACATAGAATTATGTTTTTGTGAGCTCTGTGTAAATTGCCTTTATTGTACCAATATATGTTCCTGTAGCCCTTGTCTCTTCAGGACTCTTATCATGAAGGGATGTTAGGTTTTTGTCCAAGGAATTTCTTCTAAGATAATCATATGGCTTTCCATCCTTTAGTTCTTTTATACAGTGGATTGTATTTATTGATTTATATGTATTGAATCATCCCTGCATCTACTGGAGAAAGCCAACTTGAACATTAGATAACCTTTTGTTGTGTTCTTGAATTTGGGGTGTAAGTGTTTTAGTGAGAATTTTACATCTTTGTTCATAAAAGCTATTGGTCTATAATCTTTTTGTCATTGAATCTTTGTCTTAATTTGCAAGCAGAGAAACAGTGGCTTTATAAAAAGAATTTAGGAATGTTCTTCCATGTTCCACTTAATTGAATATATTAGAAATAGTGATGTTAGTTCTTGTTTGAAAGTCTCATAGAATTCTGTACTGAATCTAGTTTGCCCTAAAGTTCTTTTAGATGGTGTAGAGTTAATCACTGCTTCTATCTGGATGGATTTCATGTGTTTATTAAAATTATTTGTTTCATCTTGACTTAACTTTGGAAAAGTGCATATCTTAAGGAATTCATCATCCTTTTTTAAAGTTTTCTAGTTTGGTGGAATACAGATTTTTTATAGTGTGTTTTTATGATTATCTGAATTTCTTCAGTGATTCTTATAATGACTTATAATTAAAATTATTTTTTTATTAATTTATATCCCCTTTCTTTTGGTAAATAAGACTAAAAAATTGCCAATCTAATTTTTAAGAACCAATTCTTTGTTTCATTGACTTTTTGTATTTTTCATTTAATTAATTTCAGCCCTGAATTTATTTCTCCCATCTACTCTTTTCAAATGTTTTATAAAGCTTTCAATTATATCAGTTCTCCCAATTGTTTTGATATAAGACCTTGTGAAATTTCCTCTTAGACTTGCTTACACTGTGTCACTATGATTTTGGCATATTGTGTTTCATTCAATTCTACAAACTTTTGAGTTTTCCTCCTGATCTTTCCATGTACCCAATTTTCTTTCAGTAGTGTGTTGCTTAGTTTCAATAAATTTCTATACTTTCTGTGACTTATTTTGTTTTTGATATTTGTCTTTGATTCAAGGATTCAGGTACAGTGCAGGATGTGATTTCTATTTTCCTAAGTTTGTTGAACTTGCTTTGTGTCTTAATATGTGGTCAATTTTGAAGAAATTTCCTTGAGTTGAGAAGAAGGAAATATATTTTTAATGTCTAGGTGGAGTATTCTGTAGGTGTCTGTGAGGTTGGTTTTATTTATGATATTATTTAATGTCAGAGTTTCTCCATTTGAAATTTGTCTAGATGAAGTATTGATGAAAGTGTGTACAGAGGTCAATTACTATCACTGTGTTGGGGTCAACTTATGATTTTATATCTAGTACTTTTTAAAATGAAGTTGGGTAACCTTGTGTTTGGCATGCAGATGTTTAGAATTGTAATATTCTAAAAATTTTATTAAATGACTAAGTACTGTCCATCACCATCATTTCTGATTTGTTTGATTTAAAATCTATTTTGTCAGAATTTAATATAGTAACACCTTTTTATTTATAAGTTACATTTAATTGTAATTTTTTTCTATCCCTCTGTCCTCAGGTGTGGGTCCTTCTTAAATGTGAGGTGCAATTCTTAGAGACAACTCAAAGGTGTATTCTGATTCTAATCCAATCTATTATTCTGAGTCTTTTCTACTGGAAAATTGTGACCATTAATATTGAGAGTTAGTTTTGAGAAATGTTTATTAATTCTTGTTATTTTATTGCTTTGGTCATATTTTTAAAGTTATTTTGCGTAATTGTTCGGTAATCATTTATTGCTGGTGTTGGTAGCCTTCTCATTAAATTGAAATATTTCTTCTAGCTTCTAGAATGCCCTGTAGAGTTGTTTTGGTAGACATGAATTCCTTAATTTGTTTTTTAATGAAACATTTTTCTATCTCTTTTGATCATGAAAGATAGTTTTAAAATTTAATATGTATAACAATCTGATCTTGCCTCTCTATGGTCATTCAGGGTTTGTAGAATATTAAGTCAGGCCCTTCTGGCCCTCAGAGCTTTTCCTTTTAAAGTTGGTTGTTGCTCTAACAGGTCTGCCTTTTTTGTGACTTGATCTTTTCTTTGTAGCTTTTATTATCCATTTTTTTGGTCCTGTACATTTAGTTTTTTGATTATTATATGCCATGGGAGTTCACTTTATAATTCTATCATCTGTTTTTCTTTATTAGTCTTGCATATTGTTATTCTTCTCTTTCTTTATATTTGGAAAATATCTTTGTTCGAAATATTTTCTATGCCTTTGTTTTGTCTGAACAATAAGAGCAACAATTAATAAATGGGACCTCCTGAAACTGAGAAGCTTCTGTAAAGCAAAAGACACAGTCATTAAGACAAAAAGGCAACCTACTGAATGGGAGAAGATCTTCACTGACCCCACATCAGAGAAAGGTCTGATCTCCAAAATATACAAAGAACTCAAGAAACTAGACATTAAAATTCTAAATACCCCAA
>PVIU01020579.1:0-33667 GCA_004026605.1 Ondatra zibethicus
GACTTGGACAGAAAACATTATCAAGAATAGAAAACTTGGATTGGTAAATACCTCAGCTAACATTTGCTGGTGCAACAACCCTGAAGTCTAAATTCAATTGTCCTGTTAAGCTTTCATGATTTCTTGACTACTAAAGGATCACACAAAGAAGCACAAATCAGCCTGAATGCTTCATTGCCTGAGGGAATGCAAAATTCTGCCAGGAACTGGGAGGTACATTTGACCCAGGAACCATGGACTTTAACCTGAAAAACCTGTGACACAGGTGTCTCAAGGAAGTTAAGTCAAGCCAACAAAAGGGTTCCCTGCAGAGCCTACAACCCGCTAAAATTTTATGACTTTGACCTCCACTCTCTGCCATTACTCTCAACATTCCCACCCTGACCCTTAAGTGGCTGACTTGGACAGAAAACATTAACAAAAATAGAAACTTGGATTGGTAAATACCTCAGCTAACATTTGCTGGTGCCACAGCCCTGAAGTTCTAGGGCTGCAGGGAAGATTGCAAGCATACAGACTGACAGAATACTGTATACATAATACATAAATCTTTAAAAAAAATTTTAAAAAAAATAGAAAACTTGGATTGGTAAATACCTCAGCTAACATTTGCTGGTGCCACAGCCCTGAAGTTCTAGGGCTGCAGGGAAGATTGCAAGCATACAGACTGACAGAATACTGTATACATAATACATAATACATAATACATAAATCTTTTTAAAAAATTAAAAAAAAAAAGAATAGAAAACTTGGATTGGTAAATACCTCAGCTAACATTTGCTGGTGCCACAGCCCTGAAGTTCTAGGACTGCAGGAAAGTCTATGGATACTGTCCTGGGCAAATCACAGGCTCCTTAGGTTCAATGGGCCTCCTAACATACCCTACTGACCATTTTCATTTTGCATGACTTTGAAATCTTGAAATTCCTGCCTCCACTTTCCAAGTATCATGGTTACAGGTCTGTGCCACCATGCTTGGCTTAGTTGGCTTCAACTTCATTTAATCAGTCATTAGAATGATGGGATGAGTAAGATGAGCAATTACAGTTAATTATATTAAAACTCCACCAGTCTCCGTGAGCCTGGGTTTCAACCATCTGTAGAATAAAGATAGTACTGTGCTCTAATCCCTTGATGAATTATAATATGAAGATAAAGAATAACAATATTGCTCATAGTTGGAAGACAGTGGACTTTAAGTCAGGAAAGCTGCATTTGAAGGGAGTCTTCTTCTGTTACTGGAGTTAGGACCAGAGGCTGTGTCTTTGCTAACAAGTTAGGCTCAGTCAGGCACTCTTTTTTTTTTTCAAGCCAGGGTTTCTCTGTGGCTTTGGAGCCTGTCCTGGAACTAGCTCTGTAGACCAGGCTGGTCTCAAACTCAGAGATCTGCCTGCCTCTGCCTCCAGAGTGCTGGGATTAAAGGCGTGTGCTACCACCACCTGGCCCAGTCACTAACTCTTATTAAACCAATGAAAAGAAACAAATTACATTAGTACATTATCATTAGTGGTGGTACATATCTTTAATCCTAACACTTGGGGGGCAGAGGCATATGGGTCTCTGTAAATTCAAGCCCAGCCTGGACTACAGAGCTACTTCCAGGACAGCCAAGGCTACACACACAAAAAAAAACCAAGTTAGATATCTATGATATACCCATCTATAATTCAGGTATACTGGAGACAAGGTGCACAAATCTCTCTGATGTCTAGAAGAACCTAGTCTATATAGTGAGTTCCAGGCCACCCAGAGTTTCATAGTGAAAGTATTCTTTAAAATATAAAGAAAACAATAGAAAAAAGGAACACATCATTAATAAAAAATTGTAAACATTACTTTTTTTCATTGTGACTAAGTTAGAATAGTAATGAAGATATAAGGCAATTAATTCATCCTTGGGGTTCTAACAGGTTTAGAGAAATGGCAAGACATATGCACAACTAAGTCTTCAGTGAGCATGGTAAATAATTTACTTCCATCAAGGCTATCATGAAAAATAAATAAAACATATTTTTTCTTGAAGCTGAAGACAACTGTGATGTCTAAAGTCTTTGCAAACTCATTTTCAGGAAGAGTTTTCTTCTGTGTGAGTTTATCCCTATTTCCTGACTTTGAATTGATACAAATAGACTTTAAAATATTCAGAGCACTAGAAACATGGCTGGGCAGTAAAGAAATGTCCACTCCAAGGACCAAGGTCTGATTTTTTACAACTTCCTGTCATTTCTGCTATAAAATCCTAGGGTCTAATATTATCAGAAACCAGCATGCACATCCACATAACCACACAAAAACACACTGATATCACATAATCACAATTCAAACAACTCTTTAAACATTTTCACTCATGAAAGTTTTTCTCTTGTAAGAATTCATTCCTATAATACAGGTGTTAAGGCAACTAATGGCTTAGAGAGTTTTTCATCATGAAGCAATCAGGTAGGCTTGAAGTATGAGAAATCAAGCCTAAGTTGATGGAATCATTTGGGAGGACTTATGAAATGCTGTCCTGCTGGAGGAAGTAAGTCACTGGGAGTAGGCTTTTCTAGTTTACACTCTCTGCTTCATGCTGTAGGTTAAGGATTTGTGTTCTTAGCTTCCTGTTTTAGCTGTCATGTTAGACACTTGTAGCAATGACTCTTTTTTTTTTTTTAAGAAAGTGTTTCTCTGTAGCTTTGAAGTCTGTCCTAGAACTAGCTCTTTTTAGACCAGACTGGCCTCAAACTCACTGAGACCCACCTGCCTCTGCCTCCTGATTAAAAGTATGCACCACCACTGCCCAGCTGCCATGTCACTTTTATGGTGATCCTGTATCCCTCTGGAACCAAAGGCCAAATTAATTTTTATAAGTTGACCTAGACATTATATCACAACAGAAAAGGAACTAATATAAATCAATAAAGTTTTATACCTGAATCAGTGATTCCATTTAAGAGAAATATAAAATCTAAAAGGGTTACATTATTGTTTAAATTCATAGTACAAGTGTTACAGCTCTGGAGGGAAAGTTATCCTGACTGTCAGAAGTCAGGCTATACCTACAACTATGAAATGCAAGTAGCCTGGATATCTACAGCTGTGTGGAGAAAGATACCCTGATTTGATATGGGATTACCCTCTGTGTGCTGTGATTACCATTAATGAATAAAAAACTGCCTTGGCCTGTTGATAGGGCAGAACTTAAGTAGGCAGGGAAAACTGAACTGAATGCTGGGAGGAAGAAGGGTAGAGTAAGAGAGATGCCATGGAGCTACCAGAGACAGATGCTGGGATTTTTACCCAGTAAGTCACAGCCACGTGGCCATACACATATTAATAGAAATGAGTTAAATTAATATGTAAGAGTTAGCCAATAAGAAGCCAGAGCTAATGGGCCAAGCAGTGATTTAATCAATACAGTATTTGTGTGGTTATTTCAGATCTAAGTTAGCTGGGCGGCTGGGAACCAAACAAGTGATCTCCCTACAACACTGATTTTCAGAAGTCAGGTTATACCTACAGTGGTGAAGAGAAGGTATCCTGTGATGAGGGATTCCCCTCTATATGCTGTGAACATGTTTTATTGCCATTGGTTAATAAAGAAGTTGCTTTGGCCTACAGCAGGGCAGAATATAGTCAGGCTGGAAAAGATAGATAGAAAGAGTAAGTGGAGTAAAAGAGATGCAATGTAGTTGTTGAAGCAGAAAGATGCCAGAACAGAACCTTTCTGATAAGCCACAGCCTTGTGGTGAGATTAATAGAAATGGGTTAATTTAAGATGTAAGAATTAGTTAATAAGAATCTTGAGCTAACAGGCCAAACAGTGTTGTAGTTAATTTATTTTCTGTGTGACTATTTGGGTCCGGATGGCTCCAGAAACTGCCTGAGCAGTCTCCAACTAAAATCCTGGATATCTAAAGCTGACAGGAAAGCTACCTTGACTGTTACTAAGTAAGGCTATACCTCAAACTGTAGAGAAAAGGTATCCTGAATACTTATAGCTCTGAAGAGAAAGCTACCCTCACTGTCATGTCAGGACATACCTACAGCTGTGAAAGGAAAGTATACTGGATATCTATAGCTATAAAGAGAAAGGAATCCTGACTGGTGAGAAGTCTGGCTATAATTGAAGCTGTGAAGGGAAGGTAGCCTAATACGTAGGGCTCTGAAGAAAAAGGTACGGATTGTTAGAAGTCAGGCCATACCTACAGTTGTGAAGGGAAAGTTACTGGACACCTACAACTATGAGGGGAAAAGATATCCTTGTGGAGGCCCAAAACCATGAGCCTATCTCCACCTTATCTGAAGGTCAGAGTTTGAGGTTGCTCAAAATTGTTAACAGGTGTGGCTACACACCCTGACCTAAGGTGTGGTTGTTTTGTATTTTGGACTTTAAGAGAGCCCATTCCCACTTGAGCAAAAGTGAAAGAATTCAAACATACTTCTGCTCCTTCTTTTGAATTAAGAGGTTTGACCTAGGGAATGACTGCCTTTAGGATACTTGGTCTAGAGTGGGTTCATTGCCTAAATAACAATATTTTTCTCAATAATTAAGGGGACTTGATGGCTCAAAGTATCGAAGCAAGTAACTCTTCTAATTGTCTTTTGCATTATGTTAAAGCAGTCTTTTGTCTTCTTTCCTCTGTTGTATTGGGGTATAAAAGTATATGAAAAAATAACGCAGGCAGATTTACAGTATTCACTGGAACTCCCTCCTGGTATTATCCTATGCTTCTGTTTTATTATTTTCACTGTGTCTTCATTCTCTTTACTTATTTTCTAATCCCCATGCTCCTTCCCTGGTAAGTGGTATACTTGTCAAAGATGGTCCCTGACATATACTGACTATTGGGAAGTCTGGCTATACCCAAGGCTGTGTTCCAGTGGGAGATGTTCTCCCTAAAGGATGTAGCAATACTGCTCCTCTCCAAAAGAGAGCCATCACAGCAGGGCCCTGCTTCATTCTGCTAAGAGAGCTTCAAATTAGAGACATCAAGTGCTGTTCTGCTCCACTTCCCTAAGGGAGTTTCCTAGCAGAGGTGTCCAACGCTTCTCTGTTCCATCCCACTAGGGAGTTTCCTAACAGAGATGTCAATTTCTTCTCAGCTTCAGCCCAAATTGTTATTTCTCTGCTTCACTGGAGTTAATGGGAAACTGTTGCAGAAATGTTACAGTCTCTGGTGAAGAGTTGCTACTTCTGCTCTGCTCCTTTAAGGGAGTTTGCCAGCAGAGGTGACCAAAGCTCCTCTGTTCCAATCCACTACAAAGTTTCTAATCACCCCAATGAAAGGCCTTCACCCAAAACTCATTCAAGAAGTTTATTTGTAAGGGAAGAATCCAGGAGAGGGACGCCTCAGCCAGGGCAGAAATAGGCAGATGCCAACTGAACATGTACAGAACTTACATAGGACTTTTTAGGGGCAGAGTTTTCCCAGGGAGAAGATTCTCGGGGTGGGAATTGGTTAGATGTCAATCCCTGATCTTGAACAATACAGAGATTGGCTAGATTTCATGCTCAGGTGTTGGTAAATCTCAATCTTAGGGATTAGCTGGTTTTATGCTCAGTTGGTCAAGGGTAGAGTGTGTTTCTTTGGCTCTTGTTTCAGGGCCAAAGTGTGTTCTTTCACTGGCCCCTTATAACCTTTTGAGTCTTGTTTCAGGGTCAGGTGTTTCTTTCATTGGCTCTGGATTAAGGAACAAAGTGTGTGTGTGTGTGTGTGTGTGTGTGTGTGTGTGTGTGTGTGTGTGTGTGTGTGTGTGTGTGTTTGTCTTGGTTTTAGAGTCAGGATGCATTTCTTTGGCTCCAGTTTCAGAGTCAAAATTATATATTTTACTGGCTCTGTTTTCAGGGTCAGGATGTGTTTCTTTGGCTGGCCCATTTACCCTACACATAGGGCTTCATAAATTCACAAATTCATTTTACCATGAGTTTATAAATACAAACAGTATAAAAAGGACATCATAATGCTTGAAAAGATTGTTAACATTGTCAACTTTATTTCTACAGAAGAAATAGTCTTGTGTTGTAGGCGGAGGATTCTTGTTCATTCCTGGCTGCCCAGACCAGAAAAAAATCACACAGAAACTCTATTAATTAAAACACTGCTTGGCCTATTAGCTCAGGATTCGAACTAACTCTGACATCTTAAATTAACCCATTCCTATTATTCTGTATTTTACCATAAGACTTGTGATTTACCAGTAAGGGCATCTGTCTCCTTCAGCAGACACATGGAGTCTGACTCCACTTTCTTTTATCCACTGTCTCTGCTTGGAATTCCTGCTTTGCTCTATTCTGCCCTGCCATAGACACAAAGCAGCTTCTTTATTAAACAATGGTAACAAAATACATTCACAGCACACAGAGGAGAATCCAAAATCATTGTGTAGCTGATTATAAGTGTTTTGGCTAAAGATCTTACCAAATACTTTATAATAAGAAGTCCTTGGTATCTTTTTCAGGTAGTCAATGTCTATTGTAATATGCAAAGATTTTAACAGATTGTTGCACACAAAAAGTTTTACTCCTATATAAAGTAAAAAATTTTATCAGGCTGAACACATTTAGAGGGTTTCTCTGCAGTATGATTTTTTTCTCATGATTTATTCATACATGCAAATGCTTTACCACACTGATTACATTCATAGAGTTTATCTCCAGTGTGTGATCTTTTATGCATTTGAAGAGTACTATGAAGTACAAAGGCTTTACCACACTGATTACATTCATAGGGTTTCTCTGCAGTATGGGTTCTTTCATGCCTTTGAAGATGACAGTGACATGCAAACGCTTTACCACACTGATTACATTCATAGGGTTTCTCTCCCGTATGTGTTCTTTTATGTCTATGGAGACTACTGTGACATGCAAAGGCTTTACCACATTGATTACATTCATAGGGTTTCTCTCCAGTATGGGTCCTTTTATATTTACAAAGATAACTGTGACACACAAAGACTTTATCACACTGATTACATGCATAGGGTTTCTCTCAAGTATGGGTTCTTTCATGCCTTTGACGATGACTGCGACATGCAAAGGCTTTACCACATTGATTACATTCATAGGGTTTCTCTCCAGTATGGGTCCTTTTATATTTATGGAGATAACTGTGACACACAAAGACTTTATCACACTGATTACATGCATAGGGTTTCTCTCCAGTATGGATTCTTTCATGCCTTTGACGATGACTGTGACATACAAAGGCTTTACCACACTGATTACATTCATAGGGTTTCTGTCCAGTATGGGTTCTTTTATGTCTATGGAGACTACTGTGACATGCAAAGGCTTTACCACATTGATTACATTCATAGGGTTTCTCTCCAGTATGGGTCCTTTTATGTTTTCGGAGATAACTGTGACACACAAAGACTTTAATCACACTGATTACATGCATAGGGTTTCTCTCCAGTATGGGTTCTTTCATGCCTTTGACGATGACTGTGACATACAAAGGCTTTACCATACTGATTACATTCATAGGGTTTCTCTCCAGTATGGGTCCTTTTATGTTTTTGGAGATAACTGTGATACACAAAGGCTTTACTACACTGATTACATTCATAGGGCTTCTTTCCACTATGGGTTCTTTCATGACTTTGAAGATTACTGTGATGTGCAAAGGTTTTACCACACTGATTACATTCATACGGTTTCTCTCCAGTGTATGTTCTTTTATGCATTTGAAGATGACTGTGATGTGCAAAGGCTTTACCACACTCATTTTCCTCATAGGGTTTCAATCTAGTATGTGTTTTTCCATGCCTGTGAAGATGACTGTCACATGCAAAGGCTTCAACACATTGAGTATATACAGAAGTTTTCTCTCTAGTTTGACTTTTTTCATACCTACAATGATAATGGTACATGTGCAAGCATTACTACATTTAATACATTGTTGAATGTTTTTATCTGTATAAATTAATTTTAGAACTTAGTCCTATTTTAAGGAGAAATTATATGTTAAGGTTTTATCACCATGTTTACAATCTTGTTTTTCCCCTTCATTAAGGCTCGCTTTTCATCTTTGAAGATAACTGATAACAACCTTTATTACATGGTTCACATTTACATTATCTTTTTTTCTGTATGAGAATTTTCATGTATTTGAAGAGAACTGAAAAAACTCAGAGCTTTACCACTCTTATTGCATTTATAAAGTTTCCTATACTGTGAGTGATACTACATTTGCTAAGTGAACTAGGATAAACAGAGGAATTTACAGTCCTAGTACTCATGGTGTATTTCTGAAATGTGAGCTTGATATATTAACAATGAGGCTAGAAAACCATTATTTTCCAGAAAATGAGCAATATACTTAAATAACTTAATAAAATCAATAACATAGATGGGTAGCACTGACAAACAAAGACACAAAGACATATTATGGTCCTTTAAATAAAAACTACAAGATTCTAAACAAAGTCAAACTCTAAGAAATCACTGAGCAGCACTCATCCTATGGACTTCAGTTCTTTATCCTTTACCAATAATAGAAAATGGCTTGGGTGAGGAGAGCTGTGTTGAAAGGAGAGATTGAGGGAGGAGGGCCTACTTTTCATACTGACCACCCAGCTAGCTTATACCTGAAATAACCACACAGAAATTGTATTATTAAATTACTGACTGGCCCATTATCTCTAGCCTCTTATTGGCTAACTCTGACATCTTGATCTAACCCATTTCTAATAATCTGTGTATCACCACGAGGTTGTGGCTTACCAGGAAAGATTCAGCATGTCTGACCTGGAGACTCCATGGCAGCTCCCTCTCTGACCCGCCTTTCTTTCTCCCAGCATTCAGTTCTGTCTTCTCTGCCTAAGTTCTGCCCTGTCAACTCGGCCAAGGCAGTTTCTTTAATAACCAAGGAAAGCAACACAAATAGAGAAGGACTTCCTACACCAGGGCTGTTGCACCAAAATTGGAGAGATTCACTTGAAACCTTCTCATGTTTTAACTTCATAGAAAATAGTTTTGACTAATAAAAGGATCTCATTATCTTATAGTAAAGAATAGGATGTCTGCTAGATAACTTAAACATCACTTGTTTCCCATGATTGATAATTGCCTATAAGTCTGCAATCAGAATGAGGAAATGAAAACATTTTAAAACAAAATGCAAGATAACAGATTTTTAAAGAATCCGTGTACACCTAAAGCAACTTGATAGTTTTTTGCATATGTCTGTGCATGAGTGAGAATGTCTTCCATATGTATGTAGGTGACATACAAAAAAGAAGCATTCAGATGCTTTGGCTCTGAAATGGTAAGAGTTATGAGCCTCACAACTGGAGTTAGGTATCTGAACTTAGGTCATCTCCAAAATAAATATGTGATGAGCCACTTGCCAACATCCATAATACCTTTTATCAAATAAACCAAAAGTCTCTCAGATTAACAATAATAGCAACAAAACCAAAATAAATAAAGAAGTAAATAAATGACCCTTGGGAACATGATGTATCAAAATTGAGATGATGTGTATGGTAAATTTGCACCATAAATGAATACAGTACAATGAATACATAAATGAATACAGTATAATGCCCAACAATTTATAACAGGAAAGCTGATTTCAAAGCTATATTCATAGTGAAAACACTCGGAGTAATCAGTGGGATTATGAAAAATAGTACACATATTGATATAATATGACTTCTTTCTGGGTGGTGGTGATGCACACCTTTAATCCCAGCACTCAGGAGGCAGAGACAGGTGGACCTCTGTGAGTTCAAAGCCAGACTGGTCTATAGAGCAAGTTCCAGGACAGGCTCCAAAGCTACAGAGAAACCCTGTCTTGGGAAAAAAATTACCACAAAGCTACAACAATCAAGAATGTGTACAATATTTGAGAAAGAATAAAGGAGATGGAGAGAATAAGACAAAAACATAGGCAGGAAAATATCATTAACTATTAATCAAAAGACCAAAGGAAACTTAGTCAGAAAACATGTGATCCTGAACAACGTTACCCCAGCTATCTATGATTCTATGTGTAGAGAAATTAAATAAAGACTTCACAATTTTCACAAAATTACCTCAAAGTGAACCTTAAACTGTTGTTTCTGACCCTCCACCTAATGGTATTTCTTCCAAACAGAGAGGCCCCATGCTCTAGAGCCCTCTCTGTAAAAAGAGATGATCTCCTGCTCTGCAGCCCCTTAGGTTTTGTTGTGTTTTCAGATAAACCCAGCCCCACTGAGGCCCAATCCCAAAGCAATATAAAATAAATTCTGCTTCCTGTCACATGGATTAGAACACAAGATATAGATTCTGCCCTATCTACCTGACCAACACCATACACACCTAAGAAACCTCTGCAGCTCAGAAACTCCCACTGGGAGCAGAAGCCAGGAATAAATCCAGCCCTGGGAGCCAAACCAGTACTGGGACACTGATTGAGCCAACGACCTGACTCAGAGTCTGTGACCTCCACTGGAACCGGATTGGGACTGAACCAGTTACCTAAGACAAAGAGAGAACAAGCTCCACCAGGAGCAGAAGCCAGGAGCAAACCCGGTCCGGAGACATGAGCGGATCAGGATTGAACCAGTGACCAGATCCAGAGTCAGCGATGGCCACTAGAACAGGTCTAACTCCAAGCCAGGGACATCTGCAAGAGGAGATCCAGACAAATATTTACAGAAACAGATCAAAGCCAGCAGCCTAGACCAAAGTAGGCTTGAGGCAGCAAACTCCAAGAGAGCAGACCAAAACACAGGAGCACTGAGCTACCTCCAGGAACAAGAATAACCAACGGAGTAACTAGAACTGTGACACTGACTGTACCATGAGGAAAACCATCTTAGCTTTTGATCTACTGGCACCTAGGGGATTATTCAACAGAATCTCAGACAGCACCAACTACACCTATTAAAGGAAAAGATGAGTAGAAAAGGTAAGATCACACGCTACACCACAAAGAGCAACACAATACCAGTGAAACCCAAAGACCCTACTAAAGTAAGACCTGAACAAACAAATATGGATGACCCGGAAAAAAATGATCTAAAAAATAACCACAAGAGAATATGTAAAATTATTAAAGATGAATTGAGAAATTACCTTAAAGAAATTGAGGGAAAGACAAACAAAAAATTGAAAGGTATCAGCAAATCACTTAAAGAAAACCAAGAAAAAGAAATCAAACATATAACAGAAACTATTCAGGACTTGAAAACTGAAATAGAAAAAATAAAGAAAACACATGCCAAAGGAATTATAGAAACAGAAATCATGAGGAAAAGAACAGGAACCATAAATGCAAGTACGAACAACAGAATACAAGAAATGGAAGAGAGAATCTCAAGTACAGAAGATATAATAGAGGAAATAGACTCATCAGTTAAAGAAAACACTAAATCTGACAAAAGCTTACCCCAAAATATCCATGAAATATGGGCCAACATAAAAAGGCCAAATCTTAGAATAATAGGTATAGAAGGAGAAGAAAGTCAACTCAAAGGCACAGAAAATGTTTTTTAACAAAATCATAGAAGAAAACTTTCCCTACCTAAAGAAAGATATGCCTATGAAGATACAAGAAGCTTAAAGAACACCAAATAGACTGGATCCAAAAAAAAAGTCCTCTCACCACATAATAATCAAAACACTAAACATACAGAGCGGCAAAGGAAAAAGGACAACTAACATATAAAGGTAGACCTATCAGAATTACACCTGACTTATCAATTGGAGACAATGAAAGCCAGAAGGTCATGGTCAAGCATTATGCAGACATTGAGAGACCATGGATGCCAGTCCAGACTACTATACCCAGAAAAACTTTCGATCACCATAGAAGAACAAAACAAGATATTCCATGACAAATCTAGATATCACCAATACCTAGGCACAAACCCAGCCCTACACAAAATAGAAGAAAAACTCCAACCCAAGGAAGTTGGCTAAACCAACAAAAACACACACAGTTGATGATCTCATTACAGCAAATCCTGAAGAAGAAAAAAATGCACAAAATAACATCACCAATGATGAAAACCAAATTAACAGGAGATAGCAACCACTGGTCATTAATATCCCTTAATGTAAATGGACTCAACTCACCCATAAAAAGGCACAGGCTAACAGACTGAATATGAAAACAGAACCGATCCCTCTTCTGCATACAAGAAACACATCTCAAACTCAAAGACAGACATCGTCTCAAAGCGTCTCAAAGTAAAAGGTTGGGAAGAAATATTCCAGTCAAATGGACCTAAGAAACAAGCAGGTGTAGTTATCATAATATCTAACAAAATAGACTTCAAGCTAAAATCAGTCAAAAGAGACAAAGAAGGACATTTCATATTAGTCACAGGGAAAAATCCATCAAGAGGAAATTTCAATACTGAACATCTATGCTCCAAATACAAGGGCACCTTCCTATGTCAAAGAAATACTTCAAAAGCTTAAATCATATATTAAACCTCACACACTGATAGTGGGAGACTTCAACACCCCCCTCTCACCACTGGACAGGTCAATCAGACAAACAAATGAACAGAGAAATAAGAGAACTAACAGATGTTATGATTCAAATGGACTTAACAGACATCTATAGAATATTCCACCCAAACAGAAAAGAATATACCTTCTTCTCAGCACCTCATGGAACCTTCTCAAAAATGACCACATACTCGGTAACAAAACAAACCTCAACAAATACAAGAAATTGGAATAACCCAATGTACCTTATCAGATCACCATGCTTTAAAACAGGATATCAACAGCAATACCAATTCCAGAAAACCCACAAACACATGGAAATTAAACAGTGCTCATCTGAATCATCAATGGGTCAAGGAAGAAATAAAAAGGCAAAAAAAAACTTCCTAAATTCAATGAAAATGACCATATAACATAACCAAATTTATGGGACACAATGAAAGCAGTGTTAAGAGGCAAGTTCATAGCACTAAACGCCTACATAAAGAAGCTGGAAAAATCCCATACTAGTGAATTAACAGAACAATTGAAAACTTTAGAACAAAAAGAAGCAAACTCACCT
This sequence comes from Ondatra zibethicus, assembly GCA_004026605.1. Taxonomy (NCBI): domain Eukaryota; kingdom Metazoa; phylum Chordata; class Mammalia; order Rodentia; family Cricetidae; genus Ondatra; species Ondatra zibethicus. The sequence continues at coordinate 12,996 of PVIU01020579.1, forward strand.
AAGAGAACTAGAAGGCAAGAAATAATCAAACTGAGAGCTGAAATCAACAAAATAGAAACAAAGAAAACAATACAATATACAGCAAGCCAACAGGCAACATCAAACTAAATGGAGAGAAACTCCCAGCAATTCTACTGAAATCAGGAACAAGACAAGGTTATCCCCTCTCTCCATACCTATTCAATATAGTTCTTGAGGTCCTAGCTAGAGCAATAAGACACCAAAGGGAGATCAAGGGGATACAAATTGGGAAGAAGTCAACCTCTCATTGTTTGCTGATGATATGATAGTTTACATAAGTGATCCGAAAAATTCTACCAAAGAACTTCTACAACACATAAACACATTCACCAATGTAGCAGGATACAAGATTAACTCAAAAAAATCAGTAGCCCTCCTGTACACAGATGATAAAAGGGCTGAGGAAGAAATCAGAGAATCAACACCCTTCACAATAGCCACAAATGACATAAAATATCTCAGAGTACCTCTAACCAAACAAGTGGAAGACTTGTATGACAAGAACTTTAAATCTTTGAAGAAAGAAATTGAAGAAGACACCAGAAAATGGAAAGACCTCCCATGCTCTTGGGTAGGCAGAATTAATAAAGTAAAAATGGCAATCCACCGAAAGCAATCTACAGATTCAACGCAATGCCCCTCAAAATCCCAGCAAAGTTCTTCAAAGACCTCAAAGGAATGGTACTCAACTTCATTTGGAAAAGCAAAAAACCCAGATAGCCAAAATAATCCTGGGCAACAAAAGAACTTCTGGAGGCATCACAATCCCTGACTTCAAACTCTACTACAGAGCTACAGTATTGAAAACAGCCTGGTACTAGCATAATAACAGACAGGAGGACCAATGGAATCGAATAGAAGACCGAGATATCAATCCACACATCTTCGAACACCTGATATTTGATAAAGAAGCAAAAAATATCAAATGGAAAAAAGAAAGCATATTCAACAAGTGGTGCTGGCATAACTGGATATCAACATGTAGAAGAATGAAAATAGACCCATATCTATCACCATGTATAAAACTCAAATCCAAATGGATCAAAGACCTCAATATAAAGCCAGACACACTGAACCTTATAGAAGACAAAGTGAGAAGTACACTTGAACACATTGGCACAGGGAACCACTTCCTAAATAGAACCCCAGCAGCACAGACACTGAGAAAAACAATTAATAAATGGGACCTCCTGAAACTGAAAACCTTCTGTAAATCAAAGGACATGGTCAACTAGACAAAACGATAGCCTACAGAATGGGAAAAGGTCTTTACTAACCCCACATCAGACAGATCTCCAAAATATACAAAGAACTCAAGAAATTGGACACCAAAAGATCACATAATTGAATAAAAAAAATGGAGTACAGACCTAAACAGAGAACTCTCAACAGAGGAATCTAAAATGGCTGAAAGACACTTAAGGAAATGTTCAACATCCTTAGTCATCAGAAAAATGCAAATCAAAACAACTCTGAGATTCCATCTTACACCAGTAAGAATGGTCAAGATCAAAAACACTGATGACAACTTATGCTGGAGAGGTTGTAGGTAAAGGGAACAGTTCTGCATTGCTGGTGGGAGTGCAAGCTGGTACAACCCCTACGGATGTCAGTGTGGCGATTTCTCAGAAAATTGGGAAACAACCTTCCTCAAGACCCAGTGATACCACTTTGGGGTATATATCCAAAGGATGCTCAATCGTGCCACAAGGACATGTGTTCAACTATGTTCATAGCAGCTTCGTTTGTCATAGCCAGAAACTGGAAACAACCTTAATGCCCCTCAATTGAAGAACGGATAAAAAAAAAAAAGTACATTTATATAATGGACTACTACACAGCAGAAAAAAATAAGGACAGCTTGAATTTTGCAGAAAAATGGATGGAACTAGAAAGAATTATTTTGAGTGAGGTAACCCAGACACAGAAAAACAATTATCACATGTACTCACTCATATGTGGTGTTTAAACATAAAGCAAAGAAAACCAGCCTACAAACCACAATCCCAGAGAACCTAGACAACAATATGGACACTAAGAGAGATTTACATTGATCTAATCTACATGGGAAGTAGAAAGTATAAAAAGACGATCTCCTGAGTAAATTGGGAGCATAGGGACCTTGGAGGGGGGGTTGAAGGAGGGAGGGGAGAGGCAGGGAGGGGAGCAGAGAAAAATGTAGAGCTCAATAAATATCATTGAAAACTAAATAAATAAATAAATATTTTTTAAAAAGAGAATTTTTTTTTTGAAAAGTTGAAACAGGCTTTATGGCCATGTGCTCCAGAAACTAAGGATTTGTATTAGAGCACATCAAAGATATCTGCAACCTTATACCTCAGGGTATATATCTAAAACCAGTAAAATAACAGTCTTGTTAGGCAGGGCCACAACATTTGACTCTGATATATTTTGGTTGAACTACTATAACTATAACAATTGATTTCACAATAAGGTCAGTCCAGATTCTTGATTGCCTGGTCTGTGGACACTAAGAAATGACCATCAGGACATTTATGGAATATCTAAAATTGATTACCTAGTTCCACATTGCTAATCTCAATTACTGTTGAAGTAGGAAAGTTCTCAACCACTGTCCTGTCTCTCCCTTTCTGCCCTGTGAATCTACCAGCTTCAAGCTTTTTCTATGCACTCAATTCTTGCACAGACCCCTCTTTATTTATAATCACACAGTAAAAGTCAGAGAGACTGGAGGTCACTCTAGCTGGTTTATTTTTCCTTCTCACCGACCAGTCAAAGCCCAGTCTTGAAGAAATGGTACCCAGCACTGGGCAGCAGAGGAAGGATTAGGTGTTTAAAGCAATTCTCAATTACAAAGCATGAGGCAACAATATTACAAGCTCATAGTCTCCCACGCCAGTATGGCAGAGCCTCCCCCTCCCCAGGGAATCCACACTCAACAAAGCTCAGAGGCCAAGGGCCACTACCCAGGTCACCACAAAGAACAACAGAACCTGCCTGGCTCATGGTTCATCCCTGTCCAAGCAGCTCTGACAGCTCAGCCAATCTGCTCTTCCTGGTCTGGGGACAGTGGTTCCTACATTCACCATGGCATGGCTTGTGGCCATCCTTACAGCTCCGTACAGCAGAACAAAATAATCCTGAAAGAACCTGTAAATTACCTCCTACTGGTGCTCCTAATTGCAAATCACAGTACCTCACTAGCTAGGACCACCCAGCTGGGCTTCAAGACATTAGCAGTTACCCTACTGGGTGAGCAGAGATCAAATGTCTCAGAAAGCAAAAATCATCCAGGTTTGTCCTTCCACACTATGGTCAGATAAAACCCCAATCTGGGAAATTTATAGTTTAGTAAAATCTTCTATTCTCCCAGAGCACTTCCTGCTCCTCTTACAAGGCACCGGGTCCTTTGTGTACACATTCCATTACAGACTCAAGGTGCAGTGTAACCAACCCTTTACTTCATAGATGGGAGGTCCTGCAACCAAACACAGGTCACATTCAAATAGTAATTGTTGTTAAACAAAAAGAAGCCATGAATTAGAACACAATGAAGGGTCTATGGGATGGCTTAGAGGCAGGAAAGAGATAGTGGAAATAATGTATTTATAATCCTGAAAAATTTTGTTAAAAAGTTGAAACAGGCTGTATGGTCATGTCTCCAGAGACTAGGGATTAGTACTAGAGCACACCATGTACTACTCACATCATTTCTCTTGGAGTATACATCTTAAACCTGGAAAATAAATCATGGTAGGCAGGGCCACACCATTTTATCCAGCTCTTCTATTTTACTTGAACTTCTGTAACTACAGTAATTTGGTTTAATGATAAGTTTGGTTCTTTATATAGATTCTTGAATGCATGGTCTGTGGACCCACAAAATGGCCAGACAGGACATTTATGGACCATCTAAAACTGATTACCTCACTACTCACTGCTAATGTCAACTACTGTCACAACAGGAAAGCTTTTACCCTCCTTCTTGCCCATCCTTTTTCTGTTGTGACTACACTGGCTTTACACTTGGTAAACTCAATTCTTACCCAGGTTCTACTTCATGTGTAAATTCACAATAAAATATACAGAAATTGGAGGATACTCATTCACGGATCTATTTCTCCTTCACAAGGACCAGTGAAGGTCCAGCTTGGTAGGAGTTGCAGGACTGTCTTTGCAGCACTAGGTAGCAGAGGCAGGATTAGGTGTTCACAGCAATTCTCAGTTACATATGTGATGCAAGCCTGAGCTACAGGAGACATTAATCTAAACCAGTTGTTCTCAATCTTTCTAATGCTGTGAATTTTTAATACAGTTACTCATGATGTAGTGATCTTCCCACCTATAAAATTATTTTTACTGCTACTTCATAACTATATTTTTGCTACTGTTATGAATTATAATATAAATATCTGTACTTTTTGATGATCTTAGGCCAGTCCTGTGATAGGTTCATTTGATCCTCCAAAAGGCGTCATGACCCACCAGGTTGAGAATCACTGCTCTAAACTGATATAAATAAATAGATGACAAAAATAAATAGCACTTAAAAATGAAATGAAATTCAAAAACTGGGAAACATTGGAAAATAGAACCAAAGAGATTATAGCAGTAATACCTTTGAAGAAAATGAAATCTAAGAAATGATAACCAATAATTGACTTCTTAAAATGTTGCTAAAAATAATTGAACAGTTAGTTATACTGACTTTGAAACAGAGTAGGCACTTCCCTGGTAGGGAGAATGCCATTAATAAGAGAATGCATGACTTTGTCCAGTGTAAAATGTTAGCTGCTGAGTGCTGTAAGCTGACACATGAAGTTACAGCCAATGGCCTGTGTCTCAAACATGTGAGCTGAACTAACTGTGTCAACTAGGACTGAAAATATCTGCATGGGAGAGTTCACTAATAGGAAACTAAATACTTAGTAGTTCAAGCTCTCCTCCCTAAACTGTACACCCACCAGTGTCTGTCTTCATGCATATGGAAGGAATTAATGTATGATGGAAAATCATACAGTCACTCACTGTGCCCCATCAGGTTCTTCTTTGTAATGGAGACCCCTGAAGCTCATGACCTTAAACTTCAGTCTATAATCTAGCTATTTGGACACAATAGCTAGTACACTGTTCCTACTTTTCTGGTCTGAAGGGAGAAGTCATACTCTATATGACTCAAACTGGTAATTTTAGAACTCTGTGGTGCAGCATACTTGTAATCCAAGAATTTATGGTGGTTAGCCAAGATAACAAAGGTAATGCCCTGTGGGGCTACAGACAGGATTCAAGTCCTCCTCAATCAGTATAGGGGACATCGACTCTAAACTGCTTTTCTAAAAGCTGAAAAATGCAGTTGTTCTAGAATTATTATACTTTCATGGCACACAAGGTTGTGACCTTGTAATAGCCCCTTGAGCAGCATGTTAGAGGCCTTTGATGTTGCAAAGTGGGTCTTCTGGCTGGTTGTAAATCATGGTTGTCTCATTTGTTATAGGAATGTACCTTAATGGCTGGTGAACAAACATTTGCATCTCATCATACTAATCTCTAACAGGTATGGTTAACATACTACTTATCTTTGGGGTATTTGGGATGCAGTCCTGCATTACTTAAATTCTACTTTTGTGACTTAATGTATCCTAATAACTGGTAAATCCTTATACCATTAATTCTATTATCAATTATACTCTTCTACATCACAGTTTAGCACGGGAGTGCTACTCTACACAAGAGAAACCTTTTACAATCTCCACAAAATTAACTACAGACAGATCCTAATCCTAAATGTTAAAAGTGCAGAACTTCTGAAGATACAGGAGGGACCAGTAGTCTCCAAGATTGGTAAATTTGGTGATATCTCTCCACATGCGACAATATAAGCACTACAGGCACCACCATTTTGGCTCCCAACGCTCTGCTCTGTGCAGACACTGCCCAGGCAGTTAGGTTACTCAGAGACTGCCAGCAGGAATCACTTAAGACTACTTAGAATGAGGCAGGAACACACTAAACTCTGTGTCTGTCCACTGGCTCCCACCCAGCCAGGGGAGGACCCACCACACCAGCCGCGAGCCTCAACAGGCCGGCCTCTCCACCTAGTATGGGGACAGTGGCCCCTCACCCGCCAAACCCAGCCACTCCTCCTCACGTGGGGACAGCAGCCCCTTGCATACCAAGACGGGCCACTCCTCCCCACCTGGAGACATTGGCCCCTTACTCACCTTGGCCCACCGCTCCTCCCATCTGTGGAAAGCAACCCCCCACTCGCCATGGTGCAGCTGCCGAGCTAACACGCTCTCTCCCCACAAGGGAGCCCAAGGAGCCGACTGTGAATTCTTCAGGAAGAGCTAAGCCGGAAAGAACCCTCCCATTTGACTGGTGGGTCTGCTGGAGGCTCTAATTGGCTAGTGAGGTCTGAGTGACAGATTCAACAGCAAGTCTCTTGCTAATGTAAATCAATTGGTTCGGTTTTAAAAGGAAGTAAACGAATTCAGAAAGAGGACAATGTTGCACAAGAGGAACATTGGCTAACTCAAGAACATTATAAACAAATTTCACAGTTGTGTTGGGACGGATAACCACAAGTTTTCGCCCTTCTGTGAAAAGTCCTGGGTTTTGAGGATCTGAAACAACCCTTTTCCAAAAGCCCTGGCCCCACATCTTTACCAGCTCGCCCCAGCGTATTCCCAAGATTAGAGACAGAGCTCTGTTATTGCTCTATACATCAGGACCTTAGAGTAAACCTCCCAAAGCTTAGGCAGGTTGCCAAACTCAGAGAGGCCTGGTCTCAAGTGTCTTCTAGAAGTTCTGCACTTAGCATTTGACATTTAGGTGTAAGGTCCATTTGAAGTTAATTTGTGGAACTTGTAAATGGCATCTCATGTACAGTGTAGTACTCCAGCAATATAGTACTAAGTAGCAATATAGAAGAGTAGAATTGGTGATATAAAGGACTGACCAATGCTTAGGAGATAGTAAGTCACGCAAAGTAGAATTTAGCTAAGGGAGGGCTGTCTCAGAAATACCCCAAAGACAAGTAGTATGTTAATCAGGACTGTTAGAGATTTGGATGCTAAGATGTAAATGTTTATTTACCTCTGCAGTGAAAACAAGAAATGAGATGCTCATCCATAGAGAGGATAGGAAGACCCCTGTGTAAACAACTCTCTAGAGTAAGCGGGAACATCATAGTTTTAAGAGGGATTACTTAGTTGTGTTGTGCTGGATGCTGTAAACATCAATTCCATGATGTTCTGTAAGCTGCTTGTATCTTCATAGGCATATCTTTCTTTAGGTAGGGAAAGTTTTCTTCTATGATTTTGTTAAATAAATTTTCTGTGCCTTTGAGTTGAACTTCTTCTCCTTCTTCTATACCTATTGCCAAACTTCTTTTATGAGGCTACACTTACCCTGGTACCCAAACCACACAAAGATGCAACAAAAATGAAAACTACAGACCAATCTCCCTCATAAAAGTTGATGCAAAAACACTCAATAAAATACTAGCAAACCAAATCCAAGAACATATCAAAAAAATCATCCACCATGATTAAGTAGGCTTCATCCCAGAGATGAAAGGTTTGCTCAACATATGGAAATCTGTCAATGTAATCTACCATATAAGCAAACTGAAAGAAAAAAAAAACATGATCATCTCATAAAAAAAGACTTCAACAAAATTGAAAACCCCTTTATGATAAAGGTCTTTGAGAGTTCAGAAACACAAGGAACATTCCTAAATACAATAAAAGCATTTTACAACAAGCCAACATCAAATGAAAATGGAAAGAAACTCAAAGTGATTCCACTAAAATCAGAAACAAGACAAAGCTGTCCACTCTCTCCATATCTATTCAATATTGTACTTGAAGTTCTAGCTAAAACATTAAGACAACAAAAGGAGACCAAGGGGATACAAATTGGAAAGGAAGAAGCCACACTATCACTTTTCACAGATGATATGATAGTATACATAAGTGGCCCCAAAAACTCTACCCGAAAACTCTTACAACTAATAAACACCTTCAGTTATGTGGTGGGATACAAGACTAACTTAAAAAAATCAGTAGCTCTCCTTTACACAAATGATAACTGGGCCAAGAAAGAAATCAGAGACATATCACCCTTCACAATAGCCACAAATACAAAATATCTTGAGGTAACTCTAACCAAGCAAGTGAAAGACCTGTACGACAAGAACTTTAAGTCTCTAAAGAAAGAAATTGAAGAAGACATCAGAAAATGGAAAGATCTCCCATGCTCTTAGATAGATAGGATCAACATAGTAAAAATGGCAATCTTACCAAAAGCAATCTACAGATTCAATGCAATCCCCATCAAAATCCCAACACAGTTCTTCACAGACCTTGAAAGAACATTACTCAACTTCATATGAAAAACAACAAACCCAGAATAGCTGTAACAATTCTTTACAGTAAAGGAACTTCTGGAAGTATCACCATCCCTGACCTCAAGCTCTACTATAGAGCTATAGTAATAAAAACAGCTTGTTATTGACATAAAAACCAATCCATGGATTGATAGAATTGAGCTGAAGACCCTGATATTAATCCACGCACATATGAACATCTGATTTTTGGAAAAGAAACCAAGAGTACAGTGGAAAAAATTATTTTGTTGTTCTTGCTGTTTTTCGAGACAGGGTTTCTCTGTAGCTTTGAGAATTAGCTACAATTAGAGAATTGTCCTGTAATTAGCTCTGTAGACCAGGCTGGCCTCAAACTCATAGAGATTTGCCTCTCTCTTCCTTCTGAGTGCTGGGATTAAAGTCATGAACCACCACTGCCCAATTATGAGCATTTTTAACAAGTGGTACTCGCATAACTGGATGTCAACATGTAGAAGATTGCAAATAGATCTAGAGGCTGGCCTCAAACTCATAGAGATTTGCCTCTCTCTTCCTTCTGAGTGCTGGGATTAAAGTCATGAACCACCACTGCCCAGTTATGAGCATTTTTAACAAGTGGTACTCACATAACTGGATGTCAATATGTAGAAGATTGCAAATAGATCTAGATCTATTGCCTTGCACAAAACTCAAGTCCATATGAATCAAGGACCTCAATATAATGCCAGTTACATTGAACCTGATAGAAGAGAAACTGGGAAGTAGCCTTGAACACATTGTCACAGGATACCACTTCCTAAATATAACAACAGTAGCACTGATGGCAACAATCAATACATGGGACCTCCTGAAACTGAGAAGCTTCTGTAAGGCAAAGGACACAGTAAACAAGACAAAATGACAGCCTATAGAATAGGAAAAGATCTTTACCAGCCTTACATCTGACAGAGGACTGATCTCCAAAATATATAAAGAACTCAAGAAACTAGAAAACAAAATACCAAATGCTCCAATTAAAAACAGAGAGTTAAACAGAGAATTCTCAACAGAAGAAACTCAAATGGCCCAAAGGCATTGAAGAAATTGCTCAACATACTTAATCATAGAAACAATGCAATGCAAATCAAAACAACTCTGATATCTCATGTTATACCTGTCAGAATGGTTAAGATCAAAAATACTGAAGCCAGCTTATGCTGGAGGGGATATGGAGTCAAGGGAACAATCCTCCACTGCTGGTGGGAGTGCAATCTTGTATAGCTTTTCTGGAAATCAGTATGGTGATTCCTCAGAAAATTGGGAATTAATCTACCTCAAGACCCAGTGATATCACTCTTGAGCATATACACAAAGGATACTCAACTGTACCACAAGGGCACTTTCTCAACAATATTCATAGCAGCATTATTCATAATAGTCAGAATATGGAAACAACCTAGATGCCCCTCAACTGAAGAATGGATAAAGAAAATGTGGTTCATTTACACAATGGAGTATTACTCAGTTGTTAAAACAATGACATCATGAAATTTGTAGGCAAATGGATGGCACTAGAAAAAAAAAACATCCTGAGTGAGGTAACCCAGACTCAGAAAGACAAACACTGCATGTACTCACTCATGAGTGGATAGAAAATATACAGCAAAGTAAAGGATAACCAGACTACAATCCACAGTTACAGAGAATTGGGAGTGTGGAGGCAAGGGGGAGGGTGGAAGGGGGAAGAAGGAAGGGGAGTGGGAAAATATTTATAGCTCAATAAAAACAATAAAAAGAAAAAAGGTTAAAAAGGAGGTACAGATCTAAAGAGAAAAAAATAACATCATGATGTTTGCAGACAAATAGATGCAACTGGAAAAAAAGTCATCCTGAGTGAGGTAACCCAGACCCAGAAAGATGAATATGGTATGTATTCACTTATAAGTTGATATAGCTGGTAAATAAATGATAACCAAGCTACAATCTGTAGACCCAGAGGGGTTAGATAAAGAGGAGGGCTCTGTGAGAATGCGTGGATCTCCCTGGGAAGGGAAAATAGAATGGATTTTGTGGGTGGCGTGAGGTGGGTGAGGATGGTAGTAGGAGAGATCATGTGGGTGGGTGAGGAATGGAGGGAAAGACATATGGAATTGGGGGGATATTTGGGAGGCAGTGTGGAAACCTAGTGCAGTGGAATCTTTCTGGAATCTATGAGGGTAACCCTAGTGAGGAATCCTAGTAATGTAGGCTACAGAGTCTGAACTGGCCATTATTTTGTAGCCAGGCAAGGTTTCCAGAGGTGGGATTGGGTTGCATTCAGTTGAGTTGTTGACTGAGGGGGACCCACGGAGATCCCCAAACAACCCAGGCTGATGTAAGGACAGAGGGTCACAGTCCAAAAACTGACAGCAGGATCCCACTGCCTAGGATAACATCCACACAGCACATTGAGCTGGTGCCTGCATGGCACCTTCATTTACATGCTCTGGTCTCTTTGGAATGGGAAGGTATTCTGCAGGCTACAGAAAGTGAAACCTGGACACCAACCCAGCCGTAAAACCCTAAACCTACAGTCTGTCTTGCCTGCAAGCTGGGGAAATGGAGGCACAGAACTTGTGGAAATAGCCAGCCAATGTCTGATTTAAATTGAAGTCATGCCACAAGAGGGAATCCCATGACCCACACTGCCTAGATGTCCAGAAACTGGACACTGAAGAGCCTAGAGACCTAGGATAGAACCAAACATGAGTGGCAAAAAAATTAATGAAATGATTCCTAATGATATTCTGCTATATTCATAGATTGGGGCCTTGTCCAGTCATCAGAGAGATTTCCTCTGTCAGCAGATGAGAGCAGGTGCAGAGATTGCAGAGACCCATAGTCAGACACTACGAGGAGAGTCTAAGTTGGAGGTCTATATTGAGCCCCTCCCCTTGGAGCTCAGGGAACTGTTTCAAAAAGATGGGAAAAGATTGTAGGAGTCAGAGGGGACAGAGGACACCAGGTGAATATGATTCACTGAATCAAGTAAGCAGTACTTATGGGCTTATAAAGACTGAAGGAGCAAGCATGAAGTCTGAGTGGGCATGTAACCAGACCCCCTGTGTATATGTTATGGCTATTTACTTGGTGTTTTGTGAGACTTCTAACAAAGGGAGTGAGTGTGTCTCTGGCTCTTTTGCCAGCTCTCTGGCCTTTTGCCTACTATTGGGTTACCTTGTCAAGCCTCAATATGAGGAATTTTGCCTTATCTTATTGTATCTTGTTTTGCTGTGTTTTTTTGTTGTCTCTTGGAAGTTTTCTCTTTTCTAATGGGAAATGAAAGGGAAGTGGATTTGGGGGAGAAATGAGGGAGTTCTGGGAGGAGAGGAGTAAGGGAAAATTGTGGTTGGAATATATTGTATGAGAGAAGAGTCTATTTTCAATAGAAAGGAAGGAAGGAAGGAAGGAAGGAAGGAAGGAAGGAAGGAAGGAAGAAGGAAGGAAGAAAAATGAGAGAGAAAGAAAGAGGAGCCATGGGCTAAGATACCAAGAGATCACATGGTCAAAATGGCTGAGGTTATATAGGGATCAGAGGCTGGGGCTATAGAAGCCTTGGGTTGGAGAGTTTAGGGTAGGGGGTGGGGCGAGAAGTACTAAGAGGAGCCATAGGTAGTGAATGAGATTTGTCTTGGGTTTCTTTGAGTCTTAACAAGAACTGACCAAAATTTGGAGAGAGGGCTAAGAAGAAAATTACTAAACAAATAAGGAAAAAGCCATGAAAATAAAAATGGACACATAGGTAGAGGGCAAGGCAGGTGAAAAAAATGTTTACTCCAAGAAATGCAGATCTTAACATGAAACTTTCTTCAACTAGATTCACAAAGACTGCTTTTAATGAAAATGACTCAGTGCAGGCAGGGTGAAATGAAAAGGATTTTCCCATGGTAGTGATGGCAGCACATGTCTTTAATCCCAGCACTCTGGAGGCAGAGGTAGGCAGATCTGTGTAAGTTCGAGGCCAGCCTGGTCTACAAAGCTAGTTCCAGGACAGCCAGGACTTTTACATGGAGAAACCCCATCTTGAAAAACCAAAGGAAAAAGAAAAAAGCCAAAGGGGAGGGGGAAGAAAGGGGCTTTGCTGGATTGTTTAGAGGATAATAGGTTATTATTATAAAATTGAACATTAAATATCTGTTCACCAGGACTTTCCACACAGAATGCAACTTCCAAGTTCCTTCTCCCACATCTCCCTAGCTGATATTTGCCACTCCATCAATTCAAAACTACTGCTGTACCTTGAAGCATTTTCTGACCACCTTACTATACTTGGAAAGCCCCTTATCTCCTTCTTGGCTAGTTTCACCATTTCTGAACCAGATAAGATGTCAGGTTTTAAGTGATCCCAATCCACTGAGTCAGTTTCTCTTCTCCATGTTTTCATTCCACCAAATACATAGTTGTAGTTAATTTACATACTATGTTCATATTCATTTATATATCTAATTACATATTTGTCTCTACTATGTTGGTTCTTATTCTTATATCCCCCCCATTGGTGATTTTTCAGAGTGGGGGAAATTCTGTCCCTCCACCAACTAATGTTTGGAAATACACAGAAACATTTATTTTTTTTAATATTTATTTATTTTAACCTGTAGTTGGTGGTGCACATCTTTAATCCCAGTACTCAGGAGGCAGAACCAGGTAGATCTCTGTGAGTCTGAGGCCAGCCTGGTCTACAAGGCTAGTTAAGGACAGTCAGCATTATATAATGAAACACTGTCTCAAAAAACCAACATATATATATATATTTATTTGTTTTGTGTGTATGATTGTTTTTGCTGCTTGTATGTATGTACACCATGTGTGTGTTTGGTGTCCATGGAGGTCTGAAGAGGGCAGTAGATCCTTAAGACTGTAGTTACAGGTAGGTAGTTATGAGCCAACATTTGGGTACTGGTAACTGACCCTAGTTCTTTGCAAGAGCATCAAGTACTCTTACCCACTGAACTATCTTTACAGCTCCTAGAAACAAAATAGCAATAACAACTAAGAGGGGGAAGATGGCAACAGTTATTCATCCCCAAATGTTAATAATAACAAACCATGCACTATATTTAGCCACCCCCTTGCTCAGAAAATAGATACACACACTTTGTCTCCTCAAATTCCACATAATTATGTATTGAAACAGGGCAAACTTAACTTTTGGTTGGTTTGATTTTGGTAATTTAGTTTTACCAGGTATCCAAGTCTGAACTTGAACTGGAGATTTTCCTGTCTCAGGCTCCCAAATGCTGGAGTTACACTTGCATGCTACAATGTGTGGATTTAAAATGAACATTTGTGTCCGTATATTTGTGTGTACATGTTCTTGTATGTGCAGTTGCATGTGTGTTAAATGACCCTTTAAAGTACAATTTATTACTCCATGCCATAGGCAAAATAACATCTATAGCAAGAGAATACAAAGAAGATAAAATGAGATAATATAGAAGCAATGCCTGGAACAAAACTGGTGTTTCATCACAATTACTTTATTTTCACAATAAAGTACAAAGACTAAATCAAAGCTCCCCCAAAGTGCTGGAATCAGTTATAACAACTCTGTAGTCAAATCCCTTCACTTTGTAGTTGGAGAACTATGACTATAAAGGTCAGCCTTGTGGAATCTTCCAAATCAATTCATTTCATAGCTGAAGAACTGTGACTATAAAGGTCAACCTTGATGAATCCCTGACCTCATATCTGAGTTCCCAGCTTAGTGGCAAAGCAAAATTTAAATGGAAAGAAACCACAAGCTGACTTTGCAAAGAAATTACTATTCCCTTTGGCTCAGATGAAAGTATGCAAATTAAAAAATAGAAAAAAGTATGCAAATTAAAAAATAGAATACTAACAGAACATTAATTTACTTGGGTGACATTATCAGAAGTTACAATTACATTTTTGTCTTTATGCAAAACAAGCAGATATATTAAATACAAAGTAAACAAATAGCACACTTTTCTTATGTAGATTTAATCAGAATCTAGAATTATTTAAATAGATTGTCATAAAACACTCAAATATCAGCAGGCTTTCTGGCATGTGGGCCAAAATGTAGCTTAGTAATGATTCAGCTATTCATGGTCAACTACTAACAGAGACAAACACATTTCTTAGCAAAATTTAATTTATGTACATCATCAGATCTGAGATCTTAGATTCTAAAATACTTTGGATTTTTAAAGACAAGTATTTCTATGTGTTTACACTTATTTGTTTGTGTGTATGTGTGAATTATGAGAATTAACAGTGGTGCTCCTGGAGGTCAGTGGACAGCTTGTGGGGTCAGTTCTTTTCTTCTACCGTATGAGTTTTGAGGATTGAATTCAGATTGTCAAACTTGTTGGCAAGCACCTTTACCTACTGAGTTATCTCACTGGCTCATGCTATGCTTTTTTCTACCATTACCCATATAACCAAAATTTAAACAAATTATGGCAAATAAATGAAAACACTTATATTTTAACGTGCGTGGACTTTATTAAGTGTTCCATGTACAGTCATTTGGTATATTTAAAGAGTGAGCAATCATATAAAAGGAAGTATGGTCAGAAATGATTGAAGTAATAAAATATCCAAGCTAAATAACAGCATGTTATATTTCATTACATCAATATATAGCTTAGCAGTAAATTCTCCTGATGGCCATAAACCTACAAGGTGTTGTCATCCAGAAAGATGGAAAGGGAGTTAGTTGCTGAGGGTGTAAAATGGATAAAATTTCCCCACTGCACTGTACCTTTAAGTTGCAAAATTGCAGTGCATTGCCACCTAGTGGTGGAATTTGAGTCCTTTTGGCAGTCTGATAGATCCATCTTGCCATGTTCACTTCTGAGGCTGGGCTCTAAAAGGCACCCAACACCCAGTGTAAACCTCTCTGCTCTGAAAGAGCTGTCCGTACTCACCTCTGAGGCTGGGTTCTAAATGGCATCTAAAGTGCAAACCTCTTTGCTGTTTATCCACCAGGCTGTCAAGGTTCTGGGTGTGAGTTTTTTATATTCACTTAACTGTCCTTCTAGTCTAATCTTGGCTCAGCATATGAATGTCTGTACTATGGGTCTCCTTGGTGCAGGGCCCTAGGAGATAGATTCTCACTTGGCAAGGACTACTGAACCACAGGACAGCACAGAACTTTGCTGAATTCTTGCAGCTTGCATGCTTTTTGATCTCTCATTATGTTGTTGTTTTTAATTTTACTTTGTGACACATGCAACATAGTTTCTCTGAAAACTCTGTTCTAATTTCTAGAATGTTTTCCCCTAAGATTCAGTGGGTGGCTGATGTTTCTTAAATTTCTTATCTGGAATTACTGCAACTCCTAATCCTGAAATTCTTCAGACTCTAAAGTTAAAATTAATTGTTCTAAGGAAAAGGTAGATAGCACCACCTTGTGGAGAAAGAGATTCATAGACCAGTACTGGCGGGATATGTGTACACATGAGAAAACAACACTTGGAACATTAACCATGTCTCTTTCTGGGAAAGAGTTAAATAAGGCGATACATACAGAGAAAAGGAAAAAAGCCTCAGGAATACACATAGTGCCAACTGTTCAGGGTAAGTTCCCTGGATACCAAGCATATAGAATCAGTGATAGTGTCTAGTATGATCCTATCACTTTACCATACATAGGAGTTTATATTGGTGGAAGAATGGTATGGTGGGATGGGAAAAGAGCGCCTTATCAAAGTCTGCCTTTTATATAGAGAGATTGAGACATGTGATCCTCTTATTGACCCGGGAACTGAATAATAGCATATCTTACAGAGATGAAAGAATTGTATGGGTTTGAATATTGTTAAATCCTTAAAGCAATGTACCTATGTCTCTTTTTAACTTTGTAACCTCATGTAGCTGCCAGCTAATTTAGTTAAGCCTGCAAAAATACTGAACTCTATGTCTAAAATGAAGTTATGTAGGGGGGAAGATGTGTCTGGGAAAACATAAAGGGTAACAACAGGGGCTTTTGCGATGATTATCATGTATTTATTTTTTCTTTTCCTTTCTTTTTTTTTCTTTCTTTTTTTCCTTTTTCTTTTTTTGACAGGGTTCCTCTGCGTAGCTTTGGAGCCTGTCCTGGAACTTGCTCTGCAGACCAGGCTGTTGCCTCTTCCTTATGAATGCTGGGATTAAAGGTGTGTGCCACCACCACCTAGCTGGTACATTTTTTAGAAGGCAAGAATAGAAGCTTAAAAAAAAAAAAAAGAAAAAAGAAACTGTTCATGTTAGCTTGATAGAAAAAAAGAAATAAACTGTTAAAGTATAAAGAGCACTTGAGCTATTAGCGGCCACTTTTGTGCATTCCACCTGGTGGTCAGAATCTTCATTGACCAACACTCCTTTCCTGTCTCAGGACCTGAACCTGACCATAGTCAGGACCCTGGCACTTAACCTTTTAATTCCAAACACTCTTTTTATTTTCAAAGCCACTCAGCATACTTCTATTTTTAAAGAACAACAGGTTTGTGACTTTGAAAGGATTATTTTGGCTATAGGATTTTGAATTTTGGATGAGTTCTTATCCTACTTTTTAATCTACTAGTAGGTTAGAATTCAGAGCAAACGCCTTACAGAGTCCTTGCATAGATATGAGATCATTACAATGTGCACTTTAGATTTCAAGATTCGAGAATTTTAAAAGTCATCAGTATTGTTAGCACAAAATCTTTACTTAGCATTTGGTGTCATGCACAAAAACTATCATCAAGTATTTGTATGCAATGCAGCTCAGCATCAGCATCTGGGGTCTGAGGTCCCAGTGTGATTTACTCTGCTTCCCACATTTTGGCAACAGTACGGGTGACTCTGCAGGGAACCTAAGACAGTTCTCTGTTTTAGATGGACTTGCAGAGTATAGTAAAATATAATAATTTTTTAAAAATAGAACTCAGTAACAAATATATCTTAAAGATCTAGAAAGGTCATATGTTCAAAAACAAGATTAATCTCAAATTTGAACAAATAAGACATTTTAAATGGTGCAAAGTAGAAGGATATGACATGTTTGAAGTCCAAGAATACTGTCTGTTAATCTAAACAGCAAAATCTGGAACCAGCTGGGTTCTATCCTCATCAAAGCCATTACACAAATCCAGTCCCTCCTTTTCTCATCTCAGTCTATAGAAACTTTATTCAGGATCAGGTATTCAATGGGAATGATGGAGCAGGACTGATCCCCTCATGCCTAGGTTATTAGGTTTTGACGGGACTTGGCATTTCCTCAAATAATTCTATGCTTTAAGGCCTTGACATATTAATACAGTACATTTTTACAATAGGTTTCATCATCAGCTTTATCTTAGAGTTGAGCCAACTGATGGAGAGGTTGGTTTTCCAAAGCGTAAGGAGTAAGTGAAAGGATTGAGGCTTATATGGTCCAACCCAGAATCATCTCAGAATGACTTTGTTTCAGCTTTCCCAGTGTCTTGCAGATAGGACAGCTTTCAATAACACAAAGGCTTCTCTTCCTCCAATGACCGGATAGCACTGATCTATTCACAAGTTCTCTCCATCCACCCCATGTCCCAGTGATCTGAATCCTGATCCTGCTTATTCTCACAATAAACAGAACAATAACTCACAACACTGAAAACATTAAGCCAGTTGTGGTGGTACATTGCTTTAATCCTAGCACTTGGAAGGCAGGGGGAGCCAGCCTTGTCTACCATGAGTTGCAGGCCAACCAGAACAACATAAGGAAGACCCTGTTTCAAAACCAAACCAAACCCCAAATGAACAAAAACACAAACAGTAAGTGCATTCTATGGTTCCCCCAAACTTGTACTTACTTGCTTTCATTTAGAACGCAGTAACCAACTACTGCACACTTGCAGCTTGGATTGTGGAGGAACCCTTCTCCAAATCAGAGGCTGCCCCATTGTTATACCACATCTTCAACCTTGAACAGTGGTTAGTCTGGAACCTCCTGTTCCCATTAAGTCAAAACTTCATCTGTTGAAGTCCATCTTGGTATTGCCTTTACTTTTGCTTTAATAGCTTAAATGTTAAGGATATTAAAGAACTACTTTTACGCCTGGCAGTGGCGGATGCCTTTACTCCCAGCACTCGGGAGGCAGAGGCAGGCAGATCTTTGCTGAGTTTGAGGCCAGCCTGGTCTACAGAGTTCCAGGACAGGGCTGTTACACAGAGAAACCCTCTGTCAAGAAAAACAAACAAACAAACAAACAAAACAAGACAAACAAAACCCCAAAAACTCAAAACCAAAAAAAGAACAACTTGTATCACAAGCAAAATATTTTAGGAAGGCTCCAAATCATTAGAAAACCAACAATTTTCAGGACAAATTTCAAAATATAATTGAGGATCAGAGGGAAGTTTTTCTGGAAATTTAATAAACAATAAATTAGCTTTCTAACATTTTAAAACAACTTCTAAGATACTGTTTCTTCAAACAGTCTCACTGTACAACCCAGATGGTCTTAAACTAAAAACCCTGCCATGTTTTCCAACTGCCAGGATTTTGATTACAAGTATGTCTCCATGTTGAGCACATCTAGCTTTAAAATCTCTTTTAGGATTATTTTGTAAATGCCAACATTAAGTGTCTTTTGAATTTTTTTTTTTTGGTCGAAGGAATGCACATGCAGGTACCTGTGTATTTTGTTTTATGAATTTTAAACGTAATAGAAAGCTCTGTCCCTACTCTTCTGTATTTCTATATGGTACGGTAGCCACACCTGAAGTGATCACGTAACCTTCCAGACAGGCTGTTGCTATCCTAACAAAGGGTCAGGATGTTGCTTTGCTCCTTCTCTGTAATTTGGAGGATGCCTGAAAAGAGGTGCTAATTCAGCCTATGTGACAGCAAGCACAGGTAGATGTAGACGTGACTAAAAACCATTCACCTGGTTACCTAGGAAACAGAATGCTAATGAAATTTCCCCCAGTTTATGTTTTGCTATATAAGGCTGTTTGGAAACTAAAGCAAGGAATTCTTCAGAATGTGAACTCAGGATTTCACGAGGGATCTCAGAGAATCTCCCTCCCGATAAAGCCATGTGAGTTGTCCTTATTCCTGCGCCTCCACGCCGGTAGTTTATGTTGGGGTCTGGTCAAGAAAAATAATTTAGGGTCCGGTCTGACAGCAGACCCTGACACTCTTCCATCTGGTCTCTGCAGATCCCCATCAGAAACTCCTGAAGGGACTCCTCCTCCTGCCCTGCCCACAGCAGTTCCAGCTCCTACCACCAGAGAACCTCACAAGTCACAGCAGCAGTGACTAACTTGTATTTTTAAATTAACCTATAATCTGAAAACTTTGCTGTTTAGTACACAGTTCTTTTCTGTTGTTTTGCTTTTTAGTGTTTTTGAGACAGGGTCTGTATGACTCGGGGTGTCCTGCAAATACGTACAACAAACAGGTTGTCCTGCCTCCTGAGTGCTATGATTAAAGGCATGCATACTATGTCTAGTTCAATACCTAGTACTTAAAGAAACATTTAAAAGGAAATATAATTTGTCTTTGTAGTTTTCCCTATTATCTTCCTAATGCCTAGTTTTTTTTGGGGGGGGGTTGTTTTTAATTTTCTAATACACATATTAAGAGAGGGGCATGTGAATCTGCACATACACAGATAAGTTATATAAGCCCAGCTTGGGATGCATACTTTTTCTAAATGGCAGGATGCAAAATAAACCTAGAGAACAATGTTAGGAAAGATTGTGTCCCAAGTCCTGGAAAACCTTTCCCTTATTTCCATCGGTCACTTTAGAAGCTGATGGCCCATCTGTTCAGTGCTGGTTGCCTCTTCCCTCATCTCACAACTGCAGTTTAGGTCTTGCTATGACTTCCCAGTGTCTCCCTACCCCACAAAGGGAGTCTAACACTGACTATTAAGCTTATATAAAATGCTATATTCTTTAGCAACCTGGTTGATTAGCTAGCCAATGAAGAGATGATTAAAAGAGGCTTTCTCATCTTCAGGCAGCTAAGCAGCAACTAAAACATCTTAGAAGTCTGGAAAAAACTGTGTCAGAAAAATGATTAATTATCAAAAGTAAGACTTTCTAATGATTAATTATCAAAAGCAAGACTGTCAATAAAATTTAAAAATTCCAAGAATGGTTTCAATACACATTTATTTAAAGTGAGGCATCTGCAGAGCAAATAATTCTTAAATTGTGATTCAGGTTGAAACAACTTCATAAAAATATGCTGAGACCAGGCACATCCACAGATCTCAACTACAAGATCACTTCTTTGCCCATTCTTCTTTCTCTTTTCTTTCCCGAATAACCTCTTTCAGATAGGGTTTAAGGTAGAATTTGTCCT